>APFE031407257.1:884-17149 GCA_000404065.3 Pinus taeda
ATGACAAAACCTCCTTTCTATATATAGGAGTCTAAGGAGTCACAATATAATCCAGCCGACCTAACAATAATAATATAAAGCCACAAAAATAATAATAGAGGGATTCTATGGGGCACAGAAATAACAATATGTGGGTAATAGGTGCACAACAATATAAATAAGGGGTATAACTACCATAGTAATGGGGTAATCACTAGTATTATAGGGACCCAACAGTTTATTTATGCATATTTGGGAGAAAATCCCAATGAATAAGTGATCCAACAAGTGGCATAGTGGTGGAAATGCTAATGAGGGTTGAATTCTCCATGTGGCACAAGGGCTTCCCAAGTGTGAAGTCAAACTGTTGTAGCAACTCCTCTGCTGGAAGCATATTCTTCTTGAGATATGTGCATTGGTGTAGATCCTAGCCACATATGAGATGAGTGTAGAGAATGGGAGACAAACTCCCTCAAAACCTGTGCTTAACTGCTGTGAATAATCCTCCAATAAATGACATATGTACAGGCTTGTGCGTGGAGGACCTTGGCTAGCCTGCGTGGGCTCTAATAGATGGAAGCTAGCTATGTGTTAACAAATGGCTGGATGGGGGGAGTTAACTACCATTTTTACTGCCCTTTTACTACCAGCACTCAACTTGATGGACTTGGCCCTCTTTCTAACTGAATATGGACAACATTTGGTGGGATTTGGTCACCCCAAACTGTTGTAGCAAGAACAAATTCGTCCCTCCACTTGGCACTGAGATTTGGCCCTCTTATGTGGCTATCCAAGTCAGCATTAACTTAGTATTTGAATTAATTTTGTTTTTCCACATCATTTTCACTTGGTGAAATATTTATTTTGTCCACCATTTATTAATTTTTTCAATTTTTGTCACCACTTTATACCACTAAAATAGGAAAAATGTATTTTGAGGGGCCAGAAGTCATCTTTTGAACCTCAAAGTGGACTATAGAAGAATGTTAGGGTGGAGATCATATTTTTTAAGTAATTATAAGCCCTCAGGCCCCAACATCTTCTAGGCTCATTTATTTAACAAAAATTTGAACAATTTAATTAACAATCCCATTTTGCGTGAATTTTTAATAAATTAAAAAATCCTATCAAAACCTAATCAAATTTCATGACACTTTAGATATGTCCTAGTATGTTAATATACATCGACTCTAGGCATTAGGATGAACCTAGGGCTCAATCATCAAAGCTGCCACTCCATCCTTAGAGGTAGGTGATTGAAAAAACTCAGTTAATTATTCATTGTTGAAAAGAAAGAATAATTAGCTAGGTGAAAAAACACTAGAGTGTACTCACTCCATGATCAAGTCCCAAGTTGTGTAGGCCTTTTATAAAAGGTCATCATACTAGTGACATTTAATACAATTCCCCACAGGTTTGTGAAATTTGAGGGAGAAGAATAGATAGGAGAGAGAAATGGTCAGCAGATGCCTGTTGACTCTTGGTCTTCTGAAAAAGAATGATGAGTGCCCTGTACATTAGGCCATGGGGTCTTCAGGTTCTGCCTAGTGCAACCTAGTAGATAACACTCTTCAAGGTTTATCTTATCACCACAAGAGAGACTTCCTTGAACAAGACTCTTGTTATATATCTTGATGGCGATAACCATAAAAGGAAGTAAAGTTTCTATGTGTATCTTATACTGCCTATAAAGGCAACACTTGGCTCTGTCAATTGCTGCAAATTGCTCAACAAGACATCTGCCAGGTGCTTTTCTTACATCATCTCTTCATACATTCAACAATATATCTCATAGGAAAACTACTTGAAAACCTAAGTGACAAAATCAAGACTTTCTTATGTTGTAATTCCAAGTGATAAGGTACAATCTATTTAGATGTGAAATGCATGTAATAACTTTATAAACAACCAATCTAAGTTTCAGCTTGAAATAACAACATTTCATAACCAACACTTGAACGCATTCATGTATTTATTTTCTTAAATATGAAAGAGTAATCATTGAAACTATCCACAAATTGCAACTGTTATGAAAAGACCCTGATCCTAGTGGGTTGAAGCATGAAACATAGAATTAATTCTAAGTGACTATTCTTTAAATATTTTACAATCAGTGAATTAATAAAGGTTGACAAAGACCATTAATGATAACAGTCACACTTCATCTGAATTAAAGAAAAAGTATTACAGGTCTTTCAAGTATTTCCAGACATACTATGGAATTTCCACTTTTGATTCTAAATGAGAAAAATAAATAGTATGTCAAATATTGCTATAAAAACCCAGATTTGCATTTTCTTTATTGAAGTGGACATAAATTGTGAAGAATAACTTATGCACACCATTTTATAAACCATTTAGAATGCAGTTCTACTCATCTGTTCATGCCCGAGATAATAAGACATTTTAGTGCTAAAACTCACATAACATGGTTATAATGTACATAAAAACAATTGGAATATATTGCCAAGCATTACGGACTATTTCTCATAAACACACATGTGAAACTTTCATTCAAGCAAATCAATACAAACTACTACACAAGCATGAGTTTATTTTCAAACACTTTGGAAATAAACTTTGCACAACAGTAATATATCTGTTACAACAACCCAAAGAAATGTTGTGTATGTGTTGTTCTAAATGTGCAACAAGAGAGGCATCCTCACAGCATACTTGTGATTCAATATATCAGCTGATGTCAAGCAACCCAACATGTTTGCACCTCAGAAATACAGACGACTGCCCCTTTTTTAATGGATATGGCAAGCTGGAAATTGTCCTTAGCAGTAGAAAGCCCTTTAAATATCCAAATTGAACCAAGCTTCACTACCTCTTAAAATTAGAGGGAATTTTCCTTAGCAGTACAAAGCCCTTTAAATATCCACACTGAACCAAGCCTCACAACCTGTTAAACATAGAGTGGAAATCGCAAATTTATGGCTACAAAATAAAAACATACCAGTGCCTTATTCTATTTTGGCATCCTGAACAGAGACATTTTTAAGTGTCTTGGATCATTTGAAGCAAGCCCACAATTAAATCTTGAAGGCAATAACAATGCTCAAGAATACGAGATCAATAAGAAGGCTTTGAAGCAACCTCCAGTGATCATGAAAGACAAATATATGTAGTCCTTAAGTTGGGGAAGAGTCAACGAAAAAGGAGAGGATAGGTTGCTTTGGTGACAATGGTGACTATTTTAGTAGTTCCTGCTTGGGTTGCACCTTGTGGATTAGAGATTTTTTCATTAAATTGAAAGAAAACTATTATTAGCTCTACTATTAGCTCCTACTGGCCATTGATCCCTTTGTAATTCATCAAGAAGTTGCAAAACAAAGGGCTACAAAGGTAGTCCACGACACTATTGAAAATAATGAAAGTACCCTTCCTGTTATCAATCATCAGGCTGTAGCCATCACTTCCATTGGTGCTGGAATAAAGAGGGCTCATAGCAAGAAGAAGAGGAAGGAATGTCTGGTTAAAGCTGATTCTTCCAACGATTTCTTGTTGACATTTAAGGATCAGTTTAGAAAATTGCCTGTTGAGTTGGCTAGCAAAATAACAGGTTGGCTAGCTAAATGCAAAATTTCACAACAGATAGCAGAGGGAGTTGAAGATGTAGTGTTTATAGTAAATTGATATCTCTTATATGTTTTTGCAATTTGGACGAGTTTTATGTTGAATTCAAATGGATAAAACAATACTATTCAATCTTCTTTTCATAGAAGCTAATTGGCAGTTGTATGACCAGAGTTACAATAACCGCTTTTGGACTCTTCTTGTGACAAGGAAGCCATATAATTTATATGAAGTGGAGTTTACCTGGAGTTATTTGGTTAAAAGAGAAAAACTATGAATAGGAACAATCCTACTAAAAGAACTATCTCACAATCTTTGCAACTGTTTTTACTGAAAAATTCAATGCATGCCTCATTTTTTTCCATAATTTTTCATCCGTATGCCCGAGCCAAAGTCTAAAAACTGCCATTGCCAGAAGTTGCTTCAAAGACTGAATCAATACAGACATTGGTTGAGATTATACCTCCCCTTAAACGTGTAAAATAAATGATTTCAAAATATTTAATCACTTCTTTATTCCAAAGGTTTAACCTATTGATATTAATTGCTCTTGTGATTATGACCTTATTCATAATGCCTAAGATGACCATTGAACCCCCATGGCACTTGATGCTTGAGTTCTAAGAAAATTGTAGACCAATGGCTAAAGCCAACCTTTTTTTCATGTTTTTGGAGTTGATCCAATTTTCCAAATGAACTTAGTTATCAATCATCCTCCTTGGTAGATAATGAAACTCTTCCACCCTTATCTACCCATTACCTCTGGCTTCCCCAAGATAGGTTTCTTCACCTTACTAAGTATTCAATTATCTGTCCAAATCTTAGTGATTTGGCTTAGGTGTGCAAAATGCATTAGGGTTCTAATACCATTTGGCCTTCCTCGTTGAGAACTGGAAACCAATCTAAACTGGGCATTGGTATAACTTTTTAAATAGGACACATAAAAGATGTCATGTATTATAAGTTATGGAACTTATGAAACTCCAAATCTAGTCAATTCTACATTTTGTATCCAAATATGAAACTTATTGTAAGGAGGCCATATAACTTATGAAACTCTTCACTTACAATAAATAAAATACTTTATATATTTATTGAATTCATGCAGATGCTTGTTTGACCTCTTGAAACGTTTTATCTTCCACATATCTAATAATATAGAATTAGTGAAACTAGCCTTCAGAGATGACATGACAATATATTGTACAACAAAAGAACAGTAAAATAGATCTACAATGCCTCTCCACATAAAAAATTTAAAACTAACATGCTACTTAAATTGAACTTGGACCATAATGCAAACTATGATGAGAAATATCTACCTTCATATTTGGAAAATTACTAATCTGCTGAAGTGTGGTGTTATGTTTTCTATGTTTCTAGAAGATCAATATGCGTTCATTGTTGTATTTTAGAATCTAGATAAGCCATACAGAAACATGTTGAAGTCCAGTTATTTGGTCCCAATTCTTTTCTGGAATTGTTTCAGTTAGTGCCAAGGATTAGAAACAGATAGAAACAAAATGATACTCTAGGGATTTTACTTTTACTCATGCAACCCTAGTTTTCTTCAAGAGTTGTTCATGCCTCATTTGGAGATGTGGAAATTGAAGTTTAACTGAAGGTTTTTCTAGGATGTAAGCCCCTATGAGAGAGAGATTCTGAAGCAAAGACATGCTTTTATTACTATCATCCAAATCATAGTGAAAAATTGCAGAATTAGGAAAATCAATCAAGTTTAAGAAGTTTTATATATTTGGATACAATAAGGCTCAATACGTTAGGCCTCTCCTTGGTTGTTATTTACTCCTACCTCCTAATTCTCCCCCTCTGCCCCTGTAGAAGACATCAGGTCATGACAATACAAACTTATTTTATAATATTGCGATGGGAAAAAAAGACATCGGATCATAGTACTGATTACCGGCTCAGTGAAGGTGTTGAAGTGACCAACCTTCTATTTATAGAAACATGTTTAGATTTAATAAGAAGAGAAAAGTTGCAAATGAAGGATCATGCTTGCCAATTACTATCAATTGTTAATGGCAGTTTGGCTTGTAAATGTCTTTTAGCCTTCTTTCCTAACAAAGTTCTAGATATTTAATTCCTTTCTTAATTTGAGCAAATGTTTAACTTTATTCCGTGAAGGAATGAATGTTGATGAAAATAAATCAACTCTGCAGCAAGGGGAGGGAGAATATCCTTCAAATGCAATTGTTGGTAGATGTTTAGGAGCTTTTGCAAGTGCACCAGGGAAATTAATTTCTGTGGAAAGTGGAAGTGGTGTATCAAGAGGTAGTGATGCAGCAATTGCAACACCTTCTAGAAACAATCATATGGCAAGGGTACAACGTTTAGATATTCATCAGCAAGACTTAGATTCTTCAGATACTGCAGGGTGAGTCTCATTCATTACTCTATGTTGCTAGCTTCTTGTGGTTGTGTATTTTTCATGTTTGAGATAGAGAATTAATGATCGGTTGTACCTTTGCACTTGAACAACACAAAGAAGAGAAAAAGAGTTCCTAGAGTCAATGGTGGGGAGAAGGATGAGAGGGTCTCCAACAGTTCAACATGAAAGGTGTATCATCACAATTCACCTATTCTCTTTCTTTTTCTGATTGGAATTTTCTTTTGGTACATGTTGATGGATGGATGTCTTTGATGGATGGATGTCTTTATGTTGCTAGAGGTAACAGAATTTATATAAATCGATAGTAGATTCGTATGTGTTTGTTCTTGTAATGGCAGTCATGGGGCACAGAGGGAGGTCAAATGCAAGCCAGGTGTGGACCGCTCCAGCCATGGAGACAATGTGGGTAGCTAATATGTGTGGAGTTATGTTTAATCCCTGTGGTTGACTAGCTCAAAAAAAATCTTGATCCACTGGAAAATAATGTTTCTGTTTGTTATACATGGTGTCCTTAGGGCATGCTTGTAATTATATTTGTATTGCACATTAGCCTTGGGGGTTTATTTCACTTACTATCGATTGTTTAACTATGTCTAGTCACTCAGAAGGTTGAGAGCAAGTGTCAAACCACATATAATGAGGTAACAACATGACCATAGAGACTGCTTATTATTTAGCTATTGTTCCTTGTTTATTTCTTAAGTATGACTCCCATTTTTTTCTCATCATCTTATCTTAATTAAATATTGAAATTCTGATATGTAGCATTTTTGAGCAAGCAATGCAAAAGGCATCTCTGAATTTTTTTACTATTGAATATAAAATGCTAAACTGTAGTAATGGTTGACACATAGTACAATCAATGGGAATTGTTACATCCCCAAATCTCTTAAATCGATCAATATCACTGAATCAATGGTGATGTGGGAAAGTAAGTAAAATGAATACTAGTTCAAGTGAAAGTTCTGGAAATGATATGCTGAGAATGCCCCCTAGGCACATGCTCCAGTAGGTAGTAGTAAGGGATTCAATGAACCAGTGGCATGCAGAAAGTGTTAAACGTGACTCATCTCTAAGAGGAATAGTGAATATGGATTCTCAAGGGAAAAAAGGGTCTTGAACAGGCAAACTTTGTGTAGTCAAAGGTGGTTAGGACATGCTCACAAAACATTACTATGAATGCGAGAGAGGTATTAAATTTATTTAGCCTATTTGGACTTGAAATAAATATCTAATCTATGAAAATTGTGGATCCTTGTAAGAAGTTCAATTTTTCAGTATTGTGCATCCTTTTATCTCAATTGAAAAAACTTAATGCTTAGATTGTTGATATCATATGCTTGATTTGTTTGTAGCCCTTTTGTAGTAAGTAATTGTTTCTTTTGTAGGACGTTTTGAATTCAAATTTAAGTTGTCTGCAAATTCCATGCTAGAGAGCCATTATGAGATTATTCACCTACAATCCTTTGTTTTTTAGGGATAACATCCTTTCCTATCGATCTCTTCTACTTTGGGGATATGGAAAGTGGAGAAGGAGGTGCACATGAATCGGAAAAGGTAAGCTTACTTTGTTTTTATAGAATAAGTACATAATATAATATGTTTTATTTTTTTTTTTAGGTTTGAGGTTAGAATTATAATTTTAGAATTATACTTTGTGGTAGATCATTGAAACATGGACAGGGAAAGAATCTGATAAAAGAGTCCTTGCTTGAAGATGTTTTTGGGACATAAGGACTTAAAAAACTTCATGCTTTGGATGCTGAATCCCTCATCCATTTTCTTAAGACAAAATCCCCTGAAGCTAATCAACAAGCTTTACGAGAATTGATAAATTCCCCATCCTCTCTTGGATCAAGAAAAAAATCGAAAAAAGTGTTATTAAAATCAAACACCAATAATGAAGAACATTATGTTGAGACAACTTGTGTGATGGCAACTCCCGAGACTGAAAATTCTTGTTCATCCTCAGCGTATGCATCATCTACATTGTAGTTTATGTACCAAGATAGAGTATGACCCTCTTTCAAGGGAGATAAGAAGGACAGATGTAGGAAAACAATTCTTAAATAGGCTAAAGGACTCATGCCTTCAACGATTTAGAGATCATCTTCACCTCACATTCTCCAAGATTCCACTTCACCTAAAAAAGATGGTGGCACAGGACATAAAGAATGAATTTGGTATTGGTTGGTTGGTTAAGAAGATAAAATTGCAAATGTCGCTCAACTGTAAGAGGTTTCGTTGCAATCAAACAAGAAAAATTAAAAAATGCCTCAACATCAAAGACTGAAACAAAGACCATTTGACATACCTTTTAAAGTATGGAAAGAACTTGTAAAATCGTATGAGAAGTTGGATGCACAAAGAAAGGCCGGTGATGGAAGCATTCATGTATTGAATTTTTCATTAAACGTTATTTAGAATGTATTAATACTTATAAGTATCTTAGACGTGTATTTGTGTGAAAATAAATTGAATTGGTTTATGTTTAAGGACAAGGCATTCAAGGCGAGGTTAACCAAGACAAAAGTCACTCATCGTAGTGGCTAGAAAGGTTTAAAAGCATTGATAACAACCTTTGTAAGTATATTAAACATGTGATATTTTTTTAATAAAATTTGTACTAGAAGAAAGTCATTGTTATCTAATTTCTCCCTATTTACTGATTAACAAGAACTGAAATATGGAATACCTCCAAATCATTTGGAAATGGAGGTGCCATAGCAAAAGAGATGGGTTGAATTTGTTGTTTGGATGGACTCTATGGTATGTAATCTTAGTTGGATTTCCAATATACTTTTGAACCGTATTTTCATTTTATTTTTTAGTACTATTAGATATTATATATTACCTCATTTTATGGTTATCATTGTATAGCAAAAACATGCGTTGTGTTATGTAATTAATACTAACATGTAACATTATTTTTTTTTGCTAGAATGTTATAGGTAATGATTCCCAAGACGATGATCACGATGATGATCCAAACTATGCTCAACATATATCAGGAGATGATGAGGATGAGGATGATGGTGGTGAAGGAGGAGAAGATGATGATAGTTGTGTTGTTGGTGATGATGTGGATGAGACTAATGAGGATGGTCAAGATGATCATGAGGATGATCTTGGTGGTGGTAGCTAGGCATGCACATGCATTGTTTTTTATGAACAATTATTGCATAGAATGACATTGTTATGTTTAAATGGTGTTGTGAATTTACCCTATATCAATGAAACATTTTGATTTGGTAAATCATACGATGAGTTTGATTTGATTAAAGATGATGATGATATTATCATTATTATATTTTTATTTGATTTATATATTGGAAAGTATCATCATTATTTTGATAGAGAATTATATTGTATGGTGATATTACCATCTTTGGATGTATGTTGTTAATTTATCATAGAATAATGATATTTTAGTTGTTTTGATTAAAAATAATATTGTTCTTATTAGTATTATGTTTCTATTTTTTACATATGTGTTGAAAATTGTAAATGAATCATTGTATATGATGACATTGTTATTTTTTTTTATGGATGTTGTCAATTTCCCTTAAATTTATTTACAAATGATTTTGAATTGTGATATCTTCTTTAATGATATTTAGAAACTATGATATATTTCACTATGCAATTGAAATTAGTAAAATGAATCTACAAAGGGGGTCATATATGTAAGAAAAATATACTCTACATAAGAAGTCAAATGCGGATATAACCCTGGATGCAAAATTGAAAGTAAAATTGGATGTTAGAATAGGAATTAATACGAAATGAAAATAATTACATACAAAGTGTTTTCAACTAGAAGTGAAAAATTGTGCAATAGTTGACACAAAGAAGGGAACAAAACATGGCATACAAAAGGATATCAAATTGGGAAAAAACAAGGACACATAAATGGACACCAAATTAGATGGAAAAAAAGACAGACAACTAGATGTAAAATAAGATGCAAAGTTGAGTGCTAAAAAGAAGCAAAAAATGTTACAAATTAAGATGCCAAATGATGATGCAAATAATGGTGTAAATTTGGGATGCAAACTTGGGTGCAAAAAAGGAAAACAAAAATATGTAAGAAAAGACATAAAACGAGATGCAAAATGGGGCTGAAAAAAGGTGAAACCAAGGATGCCATATTGGATGTAAAATTGATGCATAATTAGATGCAAATTTAGGCTCAAACTTAGACACAAAATTATATGCAAATGTGGACACAAAATGAGGCAAAAAAAGATGCCAATTTGGATGGTGAAAACAATGTAAAACTAGACACCAAAAAAATGCAAAATTGGATGAAAAAGTGGGTGTAAATAATGGTGCAACATTGGACACATAAGTAGACACAAAAAATGGTGCAAAAATGGGCATAAAAATAGCTCAAAATTGGATGCAAAAAATGATGTGAAACTTGGTGCAAAAACAAATACAAAAGTAGACGTAAAAAATGGCTCTAAATTGAATGTACTATTAGACATAAAATAAGATGCAAAGGTGGACACAACACATGACTCAACATAAGATGCAAATATAAATGCAAATTTGGATGCTCAAAATGTGTAACATTGGATGCAAGAAATGGTGTTAAAAACGATGCAAAATTGGATGCAACAAATGACACAAAATATGGTGCAAAATGGGATGGGAAAAATAGAGACAAATCAAATGTAAAAGTGGACGTAAAAATGGTCCAAAAGAAGATGCAAAAATGGGCACAAAAATGGATGCAAAATTTGGTGCTAAATCAAATTCAGCACATGGTTCAAAGATAGGCACCAAAGCTGGTGCAAAAATAGGTACAAAATTAGAAGCAAAAACTAGTGTAAGACTAGATGCAAAACCTGGCATAAGACTATATACAAGAATTGACACAAAATGGATGCAGAAAGAGACGTTAAATTGGATGCAAAATAAGATGTAAACGCGATGCAAATGATGGCACAAAAATGGAAGCAAAGAATGATACAAAATAGGAAGAAAACGACGATGAAAAATAGATGCAAAAATGATACAAAACTAGAAGAAAAACCTATCATAAAATAAGATGAAAATCTTGGTTCAAAATTTGATGCAAAAATTGATGCACATTTTGGTGTAAAAAATTATGCAAAATATAGTGTGAAAAAGGATGCAAAATCATGCGTAAAAAAGGACGCTTTAAAAATTGTACAATAGAGCCAAATTTAGTGTTAGATTTCTTATCACAATTACAAAAAAAATGCACTAAAATATGGCGCTAAATCTGGTGCAAATCGCTGGTTTTGTTGTAGTGTTAATTCAAACTTGGGTAAAGTTGTGACAAAATCCATTGAAATTTCCTCCCAATGTTGACTTGGAATGGATAAAGGTTGTAACAGACTCGGGGTCTTAATTATCTCAATTTTATTTTGTTGGAAAATCACTTTTGAATATCAAATTTAAGGCAATCCCAAAAAATTTCCTTCTTAACCCTGTGCCCTCCAAAGGGAGAGGTGTGCAATTCCATAAGAATATTTTTTTTTGTGTTGGGAATTCTTACAGAGGTATAAGCAATCTTTGTACCATAACAAATCATTTTTCCAGTTAAATGTATTAGATGTATTGGGATATTCCTGTAGCTTTTGAATCTATTCCCACACTTTTTCGTCATTCTTCCATTCATCCCTTGCTTTGTTTATCCAATCTAGTTGGATAATAGAAATGGCACAAAATAATGCTTCCACATCCTCATTGTTTCTTGAGAGTGAATCTGCAACAACATTTTTCTTCCCTTTTTTGTAGATGATTTCAAATTGATAACCCAATATCTTTGTGACCCATTTTTGCTGCTCTTTTGAAGATAATATTTGTTCTAAAAAGTATTCAAGACTATCATGATCTGTTTTTACCTTGAAGTGTCTTCCCATTAGGTAAGGTCACGATTTCTTAAGTGCATGTAGTATTTCCAACATTTCCTTCTCATAAATAGCTTTGTGTAAATACTTTCCTTTGATTGGACGACTTTCGAAAGCAATGGGTCTTCCTTCTTACATTAAAACAACACCAATTCCATTTCATGAGGCATCATATTCCACAATAAAGGTTTTTGTGAAATCTGTGTAGCTAAGACCGATGCTTGGCACATTGCCTCTTTAAGATGTTCAAAGGCCTTTGTTGCTTCTGGAGTCCAAGAAAATGCATATTTCTTGAGTAATGTTGTTAGAGGTTCTCATATTCTCCCATAATTCTTAACAAACTTGTGATAATACCCTGTCAACCCAACAAATCCTCGTAGATGCTTTATGGATGTGGGGATTTTTCATTCCTTAATGGCTTTAATTTTCTAGGGATTACCTTAACACTTTCATGAGATACAATATGACCCAGATATTCCACCTCTTGTACTCCAAAGAAACATTTGGAGGCTTTTGCATATAATTGTTTCTCCTCCAATAGTTTGAGCACCATGTCAACATCTTGAACATGATCCTTCCAAGACTTACTGTAGATTAGTATATCATCGAAAAATACTAACACAAATTTTCTAAGGAAGGGTTTGAAAATGGAATTCATCAAACCTTGAAATGCAGAAGGTGCATTGGTAAGGCAAAAAGACATCACCAAAAATTCAGAATGAGCCTCATGAGTTCTAAATGTTGTTTTCTAAATGTCTTCAGTCTTCATTCTGATTTGATGATATCCTTAACGAAGATCCAACTTGGTGAAGTAAATTTCTCCATGTAATTCATCAATGACAAGAATAGGAAATTTATCTTTAATAGTTAGCTTGTTGAGCTCCATATAATCCAGACACATGAGCCATGATCCATCCTTCTTGTGCACCAATACTGCTGGAGCAAAGAAAGAAATTTAACTAGGTTGAATTATACCAACCTCGAGCATTTCTACAACCATAAGTTCAATTTCACTCTTTTAATCATATGGATATTTGTAAGGCCTGATGTTTGGAGGAAAAATTCCTGGAATCAAATGAATAGCATCATCATGATTACAAATAGGTGGGAGGCCTTTGGGAGTCTCAAATAACTTGGAATGGTTGTCCAAAACTTTTTGGAGATCTGGAGAAATAGATGGTTTCAATGTGGGAACCTCTAGTGAACATAATTGTTCAATTACGCCCCATTATTATTTCTTTATAAGCTTTGTCATATTTTTAAAGCTTATTATCTTTATCATTTTCCCTATGATACCCCTTAATTCAACTTCCTTTCCTTCCCAAAAAAATTTCAAGAAAATTTCTTGAAAATGAAAAGCTATCGTACCCAAAGATTGTAGCCGTTAGACTCCTAATACAACATTAGCACCACCCATTGGAATGGAAAGCATTGAACTATTCCCTACATATTCTCCCATAGATAGCTTTATTTTATGGCACTTTCCAGAGAAATTTATGGTTCCTCCATTTTCAACCATCATTGACACTCTGGTGTTGGATATAGGAAGAAATTCAATTCCTTGGCTATCTTATAATGAATAAAATTATGTGTACTACCCGAATCAATCAACACTATTACCTTTTTCTTCTTGATATGCCCTTTTATATTGAGGGTTTGACAAGGATAATTCCTGCCAATGCATTACAAGATATGGTCGGATTCATTTCTTCTTTCTCTAGGTTTGGTTCCTGGTGTATAGCCTCTTCTTTTGATGTTTCTTATTAATTTTCTTCCTCCTCTTCACAATCTATATAAAATAGTTTCTTCTCAACACACTTATGACCTTTAGTGTATTTTCTATCACAACTATAACAAATCCCTTTTGCTCTTATTTCTTCCAATTGTTTTGGTGTCAACCTTGTCGGTTGTGGAAGTCTAGGGGAAAAAACACTTACATATTTATAGTTGTGAGTGATAGGCTTCCTTGTTGCCATAAATTTTCTTTCAAGTTTTCTTGCCAACTTGAATGCCTTCGCCAATGAATTAGGTTCCAAAAGGTGGAACTCATGTTGGATGTTATCCTTTAAAGTACCTATGAACACATCAATCCTCTTCTCCTCTGGAATATATTTTACCCTTATATTCAATTTTTTGAATTCCTCAATGTGCTCCACTATGAACCCTTTTTTTGAGATTTATGAATAGGCTAAAGAAGGTGTTGCTTTTTGTATTCTCATAATGTGCTATCATTTCCTCCATAAAAATTGACCAAGTGAATTTTTTTTTACGAGAGAAAAGGCATCAATACCATACAAATTGATTGGGTTCCAAATATAAAGTTGCAATGCACACCTTTTTTGTGTTTTTCATATTATAGAGATCGAAATATTGCTCCATCTATAATATCCATGTTACGTGATCCTTTCCATAAAACTTCCTCATATCAATATTTGGAACATGGTGCTTCTTCAAGCTAAAATTAGATTATTTGTAATCATGATTAACACTGCTTTTGTCTCATCATGAATTTCCTCTACTACCTTTTCACGATTAGGAAGAATTTCATGTAGCAACTTTTCCAAACCTCCTCCCAAACCTTCCATGTCTTTCTTCAAATATTCAATGTTTTATTTTATTTTTTCTTCTAAACCATCCATCTTAGCTTCCATATTATCTTCCACACCTTTGTTTAAACCATCCATCTTATATTTTGTTACTTTTTGTGAGAGTGAAATTTGTTGCACTTGGTCTCGTAATTTTGATATGTCATGTTGCATTTCTTCCTCTTCTTCATGAGTCATGGAAAATCTTTCGGGTTTCTTTATAGGTGTTTCCATTTCCTTCTTTGGGGCATCAATAATAATAATTATGCTTCATTATGCCCTTTGAATCACTTCAAACTAATTTTTCAAACCAAACTTATGAAAATTAAAAAAAAAACTACACACATTTTTCGCTTTTTAGGAGCTCAATATTGAATCTAGTGTATCTTTGTAATTTTAGATATCCAAGGCCTGGAATATCATACTGTGGTAGCCCTTTGAGTCCTCTTTCTAACCCCACCAATATAATTGATATTTGATTATTTAAGAAAGGTTTATGTCAAATCTCCCACGATGACTTGATTATAGACTGGTTCATTAGAGAGGAATTGTATGACCTTCCATGTGTCATTGTTTAGACCTTTAGACCTATTTGGGATGTAATTCAAGAGCCTAAAAAAGCTGTTGACAATAATACTGAGAGGGGGGGGTGAATCAGTAT
Source organism: Pinus taeda (assembly GCA_000404065.3). Lineage (NCBI taxonomy): Eukaryota > Viridiplantae > Streptophyta > Pinopsida > Pinales > Pinaceae > Pinus > Pinus taeda. The sequence continues at coordinate 15,990 of APFE031407257.1, forward strand.
TATCTAATTCTTTTACCAACTCTTTCTTATTTATACTTTGAATTATTTTTGCATACCAATACCATAAATAATGAGCATGAACCAGAAAAGTAGTCAGTCAAATCAAAGAACACCAGATATAAGGTGGAAACCCAATGTGGGTGAAAACCACCTGCTGTAATATGTCTCTATCTTCTTTCAAATTAGAAACTCCTTTTACAATGGTCTTGTACTGGTGCAGTCCTTTTCCAGTACGCAGGCTGCAACCTGCAGAGAGCTACAACTCTTTCTCGTTTTCCAGTCTCTCCTGGAAGGGAGCTACAACCCCCTACTTCTTTTCAAGGACCACTTTTCATAAATTTTCAAACTGGATCCATATACATCAAATGATCATCAAGTACATGTAAATTATACAGTCATCTGCAATAACCAGATCAGCAATAACAGAACAGAACCCAGAACACCTTATCAACAGAAAAATTCAACCAACAGAAGATCTTAGCACAGATACGCGGTTTTTCTTTTTACTGGCCTGCGTTGCTACGCACTTCACCCTCTGCCTCTCTGTGTATACCCGCAAAGATCCTTCCGCTGAATAGCGTGGCCACGCACTGCTCCTTTCACTGATCTGCGTACAATATGCACCCAATGGCACTATCGCGCCGCGTACTTCCCAGGAGATACGCACTCAAAAGAATAACTGCACCGCGTACTTTCACAGCAGGTACGCACCCAAAAGAATAATCACGCCGCGTGCTACTACAGAAGGCACGCACCTGAACCACTGTTGCCCTGCGTATCTACGCTCTGAACCTTCGACACCTCTGCGTACCCACGCACTGAACCTTCGGTGCCTCTGCGTACCCACGCACTGAGCCTTCGGCGCCTCTGCGTACCTTGGACTAGGGCTGAAATAACCTCAGATGCTCAGATATGAACTTGTGCTCAAGAGATCACCCTTCGCAGATTCGCTTCTAACCTCTCCTTTATAGATCAATCTTTTAAGAACCGAGAACCCAATAAATCAGATCTTAAGATATTCAATTACCCAAAAGATACACAAGCCAAATGATCTCATTTTCTTTATATAGGCAAGCTCTTCCTCAAATCAAGGATCATGGGGCTCAATAATAATAATAAAATAAACAATACCACGGACCAAAACCATGATAACCCAATAC
>APFE031407280.1:889-25325 GCA_000404065.3 Pinus taeda
TGAGCATGGTACTTGATTGGGGACTCCCAGCCCAAATTTCAAGAAATTTGGAGAAAATTTTATCATTTGTGAATTTTTCGTGCAATTTACAGGTTTTGGCTTCTCAACGGGTCTCACCCCTGGTGAGACCCTTTGTCATCGTAGCTCCATTTTACAAAAACTCAACATTTTTGGATTTGGCATGAAAAGTTACACTTTCCCATCCATTAGTAAGAAATTTCATCAAGTTCTAGGCCTCTAAAAGGTCAAAATGCATGCAAAATTTGACTTTCTGCCCCTTTTTTGAGTTGCAGAAACCAGTCTTGGGAGAATTAATTTTTGACAGGGCAACTGACCTCCACATTCAAATATTCCAGTTGGGTTGGAAAGTAGACTCGCAGACCTTTCCAACGAGCTATCCTGCACCCAATTCTGATACCGGGAAGGCCTCCAAACAGAGCTGCAAAAGTGTGAGACCCGTTGAGAAAATGTGTGCGACTTGTTGAGGAAATTTTGCCAGATTTGACTAGTTCAGCCCAGAAAACGCAGTTTGGCTCCAGTTTGACTTTTTGGAGTGAAAGATGATTATCTTTGATGTAATTATGGCAACTCTAAGACACTTTTACTCTTGTTTAACACTTCTAGAATATTCATTCATGTAAAGGGTAAATATTGAATGCATGAACTGATTTCCAAGTTTATAGAGGCAAGTTGTTTTGACTGCCTATTTTGTAGTGCTTAGTTTAGAAGTTGTTCAAACTGCTCCTAGGATGATGAGCTCAACCCCTAGAGGCAAGGGAAGACGTTGGCTTGCCTATATCATGTATTTTCTCAATCATTTTCAAGGGTTGGAAGGTTGGACTCTTGAGGGAGAAGCTATCATTGTATTATTTCACTGTATCTCTGCAATTTTTGGCTAAGGAAGACCTGGGTTTTGCAGTCCTTTTTGGGATTCTTGTGGTTACATGTATTGATGGTGTGTTTCTCTATGTACCTGTAAGTGTGTTATGTGAATCATTTTCTTTCTTTTCCTTCTGCATATTAAACAAACGAAGTGTTAAAGTAAGAATTCATGACTGTCATGCTCTGCTTTTAAGTTTGTTTAATTTCAATGTTTTCTACTATTTAAGGAGGATTCAAAGTCATTTTTTTCCCTCCTTAGCTCCTCACCTGTCTTTCTCATCCATTCACCTTAGGTTAAGGCATCAATACTGTCTCCTATCTCGCCCAAAAGAACCCCCTGCAGAAACTGTGTCAAATCCCCGCACCCAAAATTGCCACTTCCTCAATTTGCCACCAAAAACCCAAAAATTTCAAAATCAATCCTTCTAATCAGTTTAGTAGCCTAATATCAATGTTACCTTATTGGTCATCTCATCCATTGAAGATTTTCCAAGAGAGACCGGAGAGAGCCTTCTCCTGCCCCGTAGGGCTAGCTATGAGGCTAAATGGTTTGATGTAGCTTTGAGATTTGCCTTTTTCAGCCTGAGGTGAAATTTCAAACGCTAACACGAACTCCTCATTAGTGTATAAATACAAGTGAGATGAGTTCATTTGCTTATCATCACTTTGGACTAGATCTTTTTTCTCTCTTGAGAATTTCACACTTTTTCTAGAGGATGAATTGGAGCTTTATGGATGAATTTTGATGTGTGGATATTGGTCTATCTTATCTTGGAGCTTCTCTTTTGTCAATATAGTTGGATATATTTTGTTACATGTAAGTACATGCTTTTAATGTTATTCTTGTTTTACTTTGTCATATACATTGGATTGAGATTTTCGCTATTTTTAAGGATAATTGTTGCATGCATTTACTGCTTTAAATTGTGGAATTTTGTCTCTGTTATAGCATCTCTCAATGTATGAGCCATGTAATGTGAAAAAAATCTCCTAGGGATAATTCTATCAACGATTTGACTTTGATAAGCCATCTCCTTTGCACATCGAAGTATAAAAGGTGCAAGATTGCTTCTCTTTGACCTAAAAGGCCAACGAAGTAGTCTTGAGGCCTCCTTGACCAAGAGCCAAAGGCCCTCACTCATGTTCATCATAGAATCCATTCTCCCAACACTAAGGCACTGATCTATCAAGATGTGGTCACTCAAAATCACATATTTTTCACCTTTTCCCAGGTCTAGCTAAGTTGGGTAACTTAGGGCATCATTTTCCCGACAAACTATCCCTCCAAAAAGTTCGATCTCCTACGGTCTCCTGTGTTGGTTTCTCCTCAAGGCCTCGTCCAATTTTGAAGCCATTCCGAGGTGGAGTTGGGAGAAAAGCCAACCCCTAGCGACTAGATCAAACTTTGCCCTAGCATCCCCAAGGCTAGCATCGTATAGGATCAATTCAACACCTTCAAGTGAAAATTCTTTCTTTGATCCTTTCCTCTACCTTGTTTAAGGTAAAAATACCATTTGTTGCCATACTCTTTCTTCCTACCCTACACTGGGTCCACTTGGTCTTGTTCTTTTGAAAAGACAGTTCTTCAAAAACCATCTGGGATACCAATTTCAACAAGGATTTTAAAGATTGGGAAACTCCTTCACAAGTCATATCCCATAAACCTAACCTTCAAATCCTCCCTTCCTTTCCCTAGAAGACATTGTACCTTGCTTAGAAAGCAAGCAAGCTACATCGTTCAAGCTCTTCCGGAAAAAAGATTATTTGGGTCACTTATATCCATTCATTGATTTATCTTTCATCGGTGATTTCATAATATAATGGGTCTCCTCCCATCGATGAAAGTCCTTAAATAGAAGGGAGCCTTAGCTGAGGTGACAGTGGGTTAAGTCTCCATTTGTTGCCCTTGGCCTAGCATTTTCCCTTTAGGAATCCCCTTTAGGTCCCCTGCTAGTTTGAGCAGTAACAGGGTGCATACCTCAAAGGTAAGAGCTTGCTTTTTATGATATAGTATTTAATTTTATCCCTTAAGACAATTTATCGTTCATTAGGATTGGGGCATGCAAGGGTTCCTTTTTCTGATGAAAAGGGAGCATAAAGTGCTTAGGAACCAGGTGATGGCTAATCTCTGTTGCCAACCCCGATAACATCTCGATAAAATCGAGGAATCGCGAGTTTTTCACTTGCTGATTTTATTGACCGGTTTTTTCGAGAGTTTTCAAATTTCAAAAAGTCGCAATTTAATCAATAAAATCACGATTTTATCAATGAGTTAAACGAAAAAATCATGGGGGGCTTTGCAAACGCAAAATTATATTGTAAAAATAAGGATTAAATCTTAAAAATTAGGAGTTTTTCGAAATTGAAAAAATTGGATATTTTTGTACTTTTTTTTTGGTCAAATTGTTTTTGATTTTCTCTTCACTTTTATGACTTTCAATTTTTGGACCCTTGCCTATTTATTCTCGAGTCTGACATTTGCAACATTGTGGCTAATGAGGAAGGTAGAGCTCATGCTAGGCTTTTGCCCATGCGCTAACTGATATTCTGGCCATCTTTTGCTTTTTGATTTTTATTTTTCTTTCATTGTGGCCATAATATGCTTTTCCATTCTTTAAGCTGCATCAACCTCCAAGGCATTGTTTTTTGGCACTATTGAAGGATGTGGATAAGAGGGAGCCAAATCTTAATGAACCAATGACAAGTTAGAGTTGAAGAATGGAGATGATATAAGGGGTTTGTAATGTGACATGGAAAGTGTTAAATATGGTGAAAGGGAGAATGAACACACTACTTCAATCCAGGCTCTCCAAGTAGTGCCCCTCCTATAACCCTAAGGGCTTAAGTTAAATCCCTTTCAACTAGGGCTAAAGATTAACCCCCCTTGTAAGGTGAGAGAACAATTTACAGTGAAGATCGGTTAATCATCTAGATCACCCCTTTATTCATACTAGATGCCCAAAACATTAAGTAATAACACCTGATTGCAAAATGATCAAAGTACTTGTTCAGTGGTAGCCCACCTTCATCTAAGAGGCATGTCGGATGGTGAGAGGTGTAATAACTAGTGTAGATGGTGGAGGAGCTAGCATGTCATCATCATCGAGCTAATGTGTAGGGCTGCAGACTAGCTTGCTGTCCAAAATTGGACACAACTTTCTCCTTGGGGGGCTTACCCATTTTGGTGGGTAATAGGTCCAATGATGCCCAAACGTTCCATTGACTGTCCATAACGGTTAGTTTGAAATTCTAATGGCTAATTTTTGACATAAAAAACTAGTAGTAAATCAACTTCACCACCCTTGCTTGAGATCTCCAACGCCTTGATGAAATCCCTTGCGGCTTATTTGACTTCACCCTTCCCTCCCTTTCCTTATATTTATTTCTCTTCTCTTCTCCTCCTTATCTCCAGTCAATCAATCATTCTGTCCTGATGATGGGTCTTATTTGGGACTCGAAACATGGACTTACAAATGAAACTATGGATTATATTCGGGACACATTCTCTTCAAACTCTAACCACATAAACTTACAAACAAGAATTCACTAATTCCGCCACTTGGATCTGTTGTAACTCGACCTAATTTCATCTAGGTCTTGCTTCATTTGACCAGATTATGACTCGTGTTACCACATCGTCATTGCGTTTACCATGTCGTCACACCCACTTGAATAATCTCTATTGCCCTTGGGAATTCAGAGAGGTGGGTTTTGTTCCACTCTTTTTGAAGATCAATTTTGACATATTGCATGTCAAATTTTGTCAAGATCTGCCTCTGTTATGCCACCTGGAAACTTGTTGTACCTGTGACCAACTTTGACTATTTGTAACTTGCCACTGCCTTCATTGACTAGAAAAATTCTACATGGAATGTTTTCCTCTCATCAAGCTGAATAAAATGAGACCAAGTTGACATTTTGACTTCAAGAGCACTTGCATTGGGAAACATAAAAATACCTCGAGAAATGTGAATAGTTATTTGTGTGAGATTGCCATGTATGAAAACTGTATAAGGGACACTGCACCAGTGCCAAGGAAATGTACAGACTCAATAGACACATAGCCATGCCATAAGACATAGTTGCACCTAGAGGCAGGTTGGACTAACCGATACACGGTGATTGCCCCTACAAAAGTAGGCTCTCCTAGAACCATGAGTCCTCAAGTAAAGCCTATCCAAAATCCTCCAATCCTATCCAAGTCGAAAGGACCCAGAGATGAACCCAAAGGGACCAACCATGGTTTGACCAAACACAAGGTCTAGGATACTTAATACAGGGCCTCACATGATTGTTACAAGTATTTTGGCTTGTGACATTGGACTTACAATGGTGGTGAAAGATACATCAAAAATATATATCTACCCTTGTTGACTTAAGGGGTAACATGTTCCAAAGCATACATTTGAAGAATGAGAAGAATCATTGAGGAAGAGGCCTTACATGTATATTATGATTTCAAAATTTCATTGTTTGAAGAGTAACTTTATAATGTATTAGTGTATCATTGATTTATCTTTTAAAGTAATTTCACAAGATCCTCCCTTCTTCCTTGGAATATTTGGATGGAGGATGGTGTTAATAGCCAACTATAAGAGTTTGTGGAAACCGTGAGGGACATGACCAAAATGGTACCTATCACCTTTTGTTAATTTTCCTTGAACCTAGCACCTAAAAATTCATTAACCTAACAGATTGTAGATCTATTGAATGAAAGCACAACTAAGTTCTTAACTTAATTAGTGGAAGCACAATTTCTCATAACCAATCTCAATCACAATGACACAAATGGATTCTACCCAATCAATAGTTCTTCATTAATATTTTGAACTTACTTGAGCTCTTGTCCTAGGATAACGACCCCACTGAGAAAATTACAGATACACAATGCTTTGGATATGATGCAGTAGATTAGGCCCTAGATTGGTCCTCAATATGCTTGGTTGATCTGGATCTCCGATGCTGCACCCCACTTGCAACTTTGTCGAACCCGACACACTAGAGCGTCACCTCCTCACTTGAGAAAATCCCTCTGTCAAAGGCTAGTACTACTGTATGGTGTATTTTTTTCTCCTTAGCTTTGCTTTTATAACTTTACATTGAAATAAATCCCTAAGCTTAATATCCAAAGTGATTGATGGCCTGTGAAAATTCCTTGATCTAATAATCTTAGGAATCCTACTGCAACCAACTGAATCTACTTCACCTAAATTGTAAATTGCATTATAAACTTATTTCAGATTTCTTCTTGAAACATTGAAGTAAATTACTGAAGCAACGTACACCAAATTAAATATGATTATGAAACATAGAAATTGAGCAAGGAAATACAAACACATAGGACACCGTTATTTTTGGACAAATGTCCCCTTAAAATCCCAACTTAGGAAAACCGGTGTAGCAGTAAGGGTTTTATTTTATTATGCAACAATGAAATCTGAGTACATCTATGGATGCCCAATTGGCAATCCAAACAACAAGAAAATCTGGCAGAGATATTCCCTAAGCAACACCAACACTCGTGTTGCCTGCACTCGCATTCCCCTTAAAAAGCCAACTTGGGAAAACCGGTGCAACAATGAGGGTTTTATTTTATTATGCAGCAGTGAAATCTGAGTACATCTATGGATGCCCAACTGGCAATCCAAACAGCAAGAAAATTTGGCAGAGATATTCCCTAAGCAACCTTGACACTCGTGTTGCGTGCACTCGCGTTCATGAACTTGTGCGTTCTTGCACTTGCGTTCCTGCACTCGTGCATTCCTGCACTTGCGAGTTCTTGCACTCGCGGGTTCCTGCACTTGCGAGTTCTTGCACTCGCGGGTTCCTGCACTTGCGCATTCCTTAACTTGTGAGTTCCTGCACTCGCACGTTCTTGCACTCGTGAGTTCCTGCACTCGGGTGTTCTTGCACTCGTGAGTTCCTGCACTTGCATTCTTGCACTCGCACGTTCTTGCACTCGCGAGTTCCTGCACTGGGAATAACTCAGCCTCTTGCTACTGCCACTCCGGATCTGGAAATATTCCTTCGAATCACTGTCCCTGCCCTTCTATTGCAAAGGATCTCTTCGATAAGAATTTCCTCTTGAGAACTTCTCACTTTAGAAATTCGATCTCTTGATCCCTCGGTGTATTTTCCAAATGACCCTCAAGCCCCTTCTTATATCTCCTTGTTGGACAACCAACGACCTAGATTAACTCCTAATCAAAGGCTCAAATCATTTTGACTTGATCTCTGTCTTTATCTAGAAGATTCACACACAATTAGATTAATACCCATTAATATTTTAATTTAACTAAGTTTAGACTTAGGAGCTCCATTAAAAATATTAATTATTTTAATATAATTGTCTCTCGCTGGAATTTCCCAAAACGGTTTTTGGGTTATTTGGAATGCATGTGCCCAAGCCTCCCTGCAAAATTTGAGGCTTAGAGTACATCCGATGCTACCCCAAATCAACACTCCCTCGTAGCAAGGAATGTGCCCTAGCTATATATGCTGCTGCATACTGCTCTGACTCTGAAGCATCATCCTCTGCGCTGCAGATGTTTGACATGCTGTCCACCAACTACTGTGCTGTTGTGGCTACTGTACTACTGCCTTTGACACTGCCATTGCGAATACTATATTTATACTAGAGCTCCCTCTCAAATGCTACATCTGCTGTGCTGCTAGCACTGCGGCTGCTAACACTGCATCCGTACTGCAATTCAGTTGCTGAGAGAAGCAACTGAAAAACATCCAAAGTTACTGAACTAACTGTGTTCAGTATGATACTACGTGACTGTTGGAACTGACTGCTGTTAGTCTATGTGCTGACCCTCTGAATCTACTCTGCTCTGTGCCATCTGCACTGTTGCAAACTCTGCTTTGTGTCGTTTAGTCTCTGGCGCTCTTAGCCGTTGCAATTGTCTCCCCGTCACTCCTTGGCATCATCCAACACTAGTTCATTTTGCTATTGCAAAACTGGGTTCCTGTAGCAAGGTATTGATCCAAGAGGTGGACTCATGAAGGATCTTGCCCATCTGTAGTTCTTTCGAACTACAACTCCAAATCAGCCCACTCCCTCCTGGAGGTATCTCGGCTGTCATGGCGAACTCCTCCTCATCGATCTTCGCGGCTGCAACCTTAGGATCGTGCTTCTCATCCTTGTCCTTTTTCTTCGAAGGACACTAGGATGCATAGTGGTCCAACTCGCCACATCTAAAACATTTCACCTTGGAGACGTCCTTCTTTCGTCTCTGTTGCCCCTGTTGCCCCTTCGATGCAAGGGCGACATTACCCTCCTCTACTTTGGGCTTCGACCCACTGCTGTTGTTGCTTCCGTCAAGTTTGACCTTGACCAAGTCTCTCCTCAACTCTTTTTGTTTTAGAGCTGCGCACATTTCATCCCAATTAGGCAATGCTACTTTGCCCAAGATACTCTGGACAAAGACTTGTCACTCATCAGAGACAAAATTTAGGGCCAGTCTCACTAACTCCGAATCCTGAGGTGTATGCCTCATAGCCGACAACTCATCACGAGTCAGCTTCAGCTTCGTGAGGAATGGATCCACACGTTCTCCCTTCTGCATTTGTGTAGATCTCAACTTATGTTCCAAGTACATCTTCCGCTGCTCAAAAGGTCCGTGATACAATGTGGCCAAAGCATCCTACATCTCCTTAGTAGTTGTGTTAAAATTGACAACTAGGATCAAACTCCATGTGGGTCACCTTATTTATGATAGCTGATATTTTTCTTTTATTCCTCTCTCCGAGAGGTGTAGGATTGATCTAGAGATCATCCGATTCCGACATGTATAAATGGAGATATGAATTTATTTGTATTTCTGACAAATTGTCAAGGTCGGCTAGCAAGCAAAACGATATTTTTACCCCCACTTCATCCTCAACGTGGCATATAAAAGGAGGAGACCTCAAGGCATTATTTCATCATCTCATCCTCACATCTCTCTCTCTCCTCACTTGATTGGGTACGCAGATAAGGGCAACTTTCTCTCACACGTGCGAAGGAAGCAGGGCATTTTCTGTTTGGGCAACGTTGACGAGTTTGACCGAATTTCAGTTTGTTGTTTTGGGCTATGTTGACCTCCTCTTGGATGCGGATTTGGGTGAGGGTCTTCTCCTTGGCGGGCCACAGTTCTGGGCACGGATTTTGAGGCTGCTTTAACCCTGCGTTGACCAATGTTCACTGTCCTAGGGCTGGTTACAAGGTTGACTTCAGTTGACCAAACTTTTACTAAGTATTTTCGGACTATTTTGGGTTGATTCATCTTGTTGTTGGAGGCCGAGTTGACTGGGCTTTGACCGAGCTGATTTGGAGGTCAAATCTGACCTATTTGGCCAACGTTGACTTTTCTGGTTAGGGTTTACTACTGCTATCATAAATTATCGGATTTGTAAATTTTGTACTATCTCTCTCTGCTGAACTATTGAAGAATATAAGAAGAATGAATCAAGGGTTTCCCCACATTGGGGTTTGTCCGTGGCTGGTGCCACATCTTGTGTCCTTTTGTCTTGGCTTGTCTTCTACTGTTTATGTTTATGTTCTATATGCATTTTACTATCATACTGATGTGATTGCTAAACTGGATATTGATATTGGGTTAATTAAGAAATTGAAGTAAATTGCTCTTAAGCATAGAACATACCAAAAATTAACATGTTATTAGAGCTGAGGTGAAGACAAAGCCCAAGGGCCAAGCAAGAGTGAAAGAGCAATCACTGAAGACAGTTGGACAAAGACAAAGGCTTAATGGGTTCCTCATTCCACTTCCTTGTTCAAGAAAAGCTTCGTGAAAAGTCTGACTATCATGGATGGAAGATGTTTCTTAATCTGACATTGGAAGAACAAGAAGTGTTGGACTATGTGAGGGGTAAAATCCTTGAGCCTCCTTCAAATGCACCGATTGCTACAAAGAACAAGTACAACAAGGTTGAAGTCAAAGCAAAGAAGATTATCAAAAATTCCAATGACAAGCGTCTGGTGGCCTACATCTTTGATCTAAACACCTCCAAGGAAATCTATCACAGGTTGGTCAGCATGTTCAAGGTTAATGATGCAAATCAAATTTTGTTTCTCAAAAATAAATTGAAGGACATTAAGAAGGGCAAGGACGAGGATATTCAATCCTACTTCTTAAGGATCATAGAGATCAAGGATGATCTTCTATCGATTGGAGAGGTCATTCTTGATTGGGAACTTACTACCACTACCCTTGGAGGACTCCCACCCGAGTGATATATATTTAGAACCACTATTCTCAATAATGGTCGAATTCCGGGATTTGAAGAATTGATGTCGAGATGCATTCAAGAAGAGACAAGAATGGTGGGACAAGAAATGCCTTCTAATAGAGGCAACCCCACTGCTTTCTCCGCTCATGCCAAAAGGAGAAATAATGCAGGGTCTAAAGGTCATTTCAATGGAAAGCCCGGATCTAAAGGTGGAAGGAAGGGAAGGTGCTTTGTTTGCAATAAGTTTGGCGACTATGCAAGGGAGTGTCCAAATAGAAGGGACACATCACATGATGAGGATCACAACCATTCCAGGGGCAACTTCAACAACCACAATCAAAGGAATGGCAGGTTCAATGGTAAAGGAAAAAGGAATGCGAGACATCAAGGAAATGGTCAACCCTCCAAGAAAGCAAGGAACTCCAGGTATGAAGAATCAAATGTTGTTAACAATAAGCAAAGGAATACTATCTTATATCGGCCCTCTCCACTACCTCTCCTCTGGACACTTTGGGGAATTGGCTAATTGATAGTGGTGCCTCAAGGCACTTCACCAAGTACAAGGAAGCTCTCTTTAATTTGATAGAGAAGGAGACAAACTTGGAGATTATTCTCAGTGTATATAATATCGCCGATTTTCGTAAATATCGCGATATTTTCAGGGAGACGAAATATCGCCGAGAAAATATCACGATATTTTGTCTCCCCTAAAATATCGAGATATTTTCGAAATATCGGCGATATCTTGGGAAAATATCATGTGACGATGCAAAAAATCGCCGAGAGACCGTGCAAAATTGCCGTGCGGCTATAAAAGTCTGATTTTGTTTTTTTTTTCAATCATTTTCATTTTTGATTGCTGGAGAAGGAAGGGGAGAGCTATTTGCTTGCTGCCAAGGAGGGTTTGAGTGTTGAATAGCTATTATCGCCACCAACGATGAAGATTTTGTTGATCTAAGCTTGAAGAACAGTGAGACAATTTCATTTCTTCCATTAACAGATATGTTCAAATAAATCCCTATATTAATGAATTTTTTGATAGTTTTAGGATTATTCTTGCTTGCCTATTTGCCTACAATCATTTTGCTTGTTTTTTGTTTTCCATTTGCTATGATTTTCATGCCCATGAGCAAATGCAAGGGTTTTACTTTTCTCCATATTTGGAGAGCAAACTCCATTTTTTTTTTTTAAACTTTCAAATACACCCTCTTATTGTCATTTATGGTTTTTCATTCACATTGCAAATAATGTAGCAAAAAAACTATTTTGTAAAATGATGTGGTTATTACTTATTAAGTTATTAATTCCATTTTTTTTTTTGGTGCCCTAGGTTTGAGTTAGCTCACTACAAAATTCAAATATGCCAAAAGCCTTGGACCCATTTTGGGATTATGGGAACTCCGATGGTGGGATAAATTGGGCATATCTTACATGCATTGTGTGGGACGAGGATGCCATGAGGGGTTACACAACTGAAATACCATCTGGCTAGATTCACTGGACATGATGTTGGGATTTGTACAATTTCTAGTCCGGAGCTTATACAAAAAGCTCTTGAGGCAATTGATGAAAAAGATAGAAGGAAGGAAGAGACAAAAAGAAACAAGGCTGAACGTGGAGGTAGATCTTTCGGGATATCTTCTCCTGATTTTGATGCTGAGGGTAGTGGGAGGGGCTTCATAGCTGGCACATCATCACTTGCTACTGCTAGTGCGAGGTCATCATTTTTTGTTCCACGAACAGGACATGGATCACAACCTGGCATAAAATCGCTTGCTAAAAAAAAGGAGAAGCAAGAAGCAAATAAAGTCATGGGGAGGTGTATTTTCTGGAGCGACTTACCTCTCAGCATCACCAAAACCAATCCATTTTGGCAGCCAATGTGTGATGCTATTGCTGCCGTGGGCCCAGGGTACAAAAGTGCTACATATGAGGGGTTGCGGGGGCCAATTCTTCAAGCAGAAAAGCAGGCATCAACTCTATATTGGCGGAGTTGAAAAAAACATGGGAAGTTACTGGATGCACAGTGATGTCTGATGGTTGGACAGATAGGAAGGGTAGGACCCTTACAAATTTCTTGGTACATTTTCCTAAAGGTACCATGTTTATTAAATCAGTGGATGCATTAGAACATATCAAATATGCTGCAACGATATGTGAGTTGTTAGATGGGTTCATTCAGGAGATTGGTGTGTAGAATGTGGTGCAAGTCATAATAGACAATGCAGCTAATTATGTGTCTGTCGGCAAGATGCTTATGGAGAGGCATCGCACATTGTTCTGGACTTCGTGTGCAACACATTGTCTCGATTTTTTGCTTGAGGATATGGGGAAACTCTCCTTCATCAAGGAGGCGGTTGATATGGCTGGGAGCATCTCCAAATTTATTTATAACCATGCTTTTGTTCTTAGCCTCATGAGGAGGTTCACTAGAAACAAGGAGTTGCGGCGTCCTGCGATCACACATTTTTCCACAAACTTTATTACTCTTCAGTTTTTGCTTCGATGTCAATTCGAGTTGAAGCAAATGTTTGTGTCTAATGACTAGCGTAATTGTAGATACAGCAGGAGACAGGACGGGAAAGCCATTGCAAAAATGGTGTACTCTGAGACATTTTGGCATGGAGTAGAAGAAGCATGCTCAGTTAGTGAACCTATAGTAAAGGTTCTCATATTGGTAGATGGGGAGAAGCCTGCAATGGCTTATTTGTATGAGGGCATGGATAGGGCCAAGGAGGCCATTCGTTCTCATTATGCAGACAAGGGTTTTGTTGGCCTTGATAGGCATATGATGTTATGGGATGTGATTGATAGTCGGTGGACAGGGATGCTTCATCGACCCATTCATGCAGCAACACTCTTCCTCAACCTTGCATTTTCATACAAATGCAGCTTTGATTTTGATGGTAAGGTGATGGAAGGGCTCCATTCCTGTATTCACAGGATGGTACCTGATCCTGAGCTTTGTAGCAAAATCAATCACGAGATACAGTATTATCGGGATTGTGTTGGCCTATTTGGCTTTGATGATGATATTAGGGAAAGGACCCTCTTCATGCCACGTAAGTGACAAGTCATCGCTCATTAGAAATTAGAATTTTCAATTTAGAATTTCCTTGTAATTCTATTTTTCTTAAATTCAATTATGTAACTTTTATTTGAAAGTTTAATTATGTTTTAAGTTTTTGAATTTTTTATTTCTTTATTTTGTTGTAGATATTTGGTGGCGAAGCTATGGTGCAAGGGCACCAAATTTGTAGAAATTGGCCATACGAACCTTGAGTCAAACATGTAGCTCTTCAGGGTGTGAGCGCAATCGGAGTGTATTTGAGAAAATACACGCAAAAAACTGCAATAGGTATAATTTTGAGCTTTAGCCTTCAGTGGAGCAATTACACTTATTGTAATTTTTAATTTTTAATTTATGAGCTTTACTTAAAAGATTGGTTTGTGGTTACCTTGGAAATTTCTTTCTTTAACCTTGAGAAAATTCTGAGTGATAACAATGGTAACAAAAGGAAAATGAGCTTTCTTACTACCAAAACACTTTTCCAATTACCAAATTCCTAAGTTGCAGGAAACGCTGGTAGGGGAGGAGTTTTTGTACGGAAACGGAAACGAAATGCGGAAACGCGTACGGTACGGCCCAGAAACGCGTTTCTGGCCGTATTGGCACGTTTCTTGTGGTGGAAACGTGGCCAGTATGACCGAAAATGCGTTTCTGGGCTGTACGACGTTTCCACATGCAACTTGATTTTTTTTTTTTATTAATTTGTCTTCTAATTTTTAATTAGGTTTTTCTAATGCCTTCTAGTTGTTTCTAGATGCCTGTCTAAAGTTATAAAAGTGAACTTTTGCCCTAGTGTTGATATGCAGTTCATTAGGAAGTTTGAGGCATATGCAGTTCATGGTAATGTTAAATTCTTAAAGTAAAAGGATGAAAATGAAAAATAACGGAGAATATTCTCCTTTATTTTCATTTTCATCCTTTTACTTAAATTTTTAATGTTACCATGAAATGAATCAGGATGTTTAAGAGTGGTTTCGCCCTCATTGGATTTCATATGGAGAAAGTGGAATTTTAGATCTCACTTAAAATCCAGCAGCCTTATCTGTTTTTCAGGATTTCAGGATTTGGGGGATTGCAATGTTTCCATTGGATTTTATCATGTACTAGGGTATGGAACTTGTATTTAATCAAGAGAACCAAGCCCTTTATGTAGGGGAGACTCCCAATAATCAAGAGCATGTAGGGTACTAGGGTATGAAACTTGTATTTAATCAAGAGCACTAAGGTCGTTCGACTATGTAGGAGGAGACTCCCAATCAAGCACGAGACAAGAAATTAGAAATTTCTTGTGACTGATTTTGGATATTTCTGTTTTCATTATGTGATCATTCATGAGTAAATGTGATGTAAATTTAGAGACTTATAGTTTATGCATTGACATTGATCAATTTTATCATAATGTAATAAATTAGAATTTGGGTAAAAATCCCAAAATTATAAAAAAATTGCCCCCCCTTTATTTAGATTGCAACATATTTCCTTTAAAATGTTCCTAATATATAATATATAATATAATATATTATATATATTATATAATATATATTCCGCGTTTCCCCGTTTCCAAAATTTGGGGGGGTCACATTTCGTACCCGTGCCCGTTTCCCCGTTTCGTGCAACCTTGCTCGCAAGACTTGAATCTACTTCTTCAAAAGAAGGATGAAGTATTCACTTGGTTCCGTCACTTCAAAGCCATGATCGAAAATCAATCCGAGAAGAGAATGAAGATATTGAGAATTGATAACGGGGCCGAGCATGAATCCAATGAATTCTATGACTATTGTAGAGAAGTTGGCAATAAGAGGGAGACCACAACACCATACATTCTCTAGCAGAATGGTATGGCTGAAAAAAAGAATCATACTATTGTGGAAGTTGTTCGTGCCATGCTTCATGATCAAGGGTTCCGAAGTTTCTATGGGCCAAAGTTGTGAATATTGCCGTGTATGTTCAAAACTGATGCCCTCATCAAGCATTGGATTCCAAGACTCTTGAAGAAATGTTCACTGGTAAGAAACCCGATGTCTTTCATTTTAGAATTTTTGGAAGTCCCATATACTTTCATGTGCCGAAAGAGAAAAGAAGCAAATTGGGTGCATTTCGAAAGAAAGGAATCTTTGTGGGCTATAGCGAAAATTCTAAGGGCTATAGAATTTATGTGTCTGGTCAAAGGGAAGTTGAGATAAGTCATGATGTCACCTTTGACGAAGATATGGCTCTTAGCAAAATCAACAACCTTCCTATCCCAAGGAAGGACAAAGAAGCAGGTACCGAAAGTCAGGGTGAAAAAGAGGACGAAACGATGTCGGATGTTGATGAACCTATGGATCCTATTGATCCTCCTCCCCAAGAGCCCTCCTCCTCCAAGAGGAGGCCCTCATGGCTTAGGGAAACTCTCGAAGATGCCGAGAGACATATTGCACCGAGGGGGACTTTCTGTGAGAGCAAGAAGCCGAATAGGTATAAAGGATACTTGACCGCCATGAGCACTATCATTCAAAACGAACCTTCATCATTTGAAGAAGCCGTGAAGCAACAAGTTTGGAAGGATGCTATGAATGAAGAGTACGAGTCTATTATGAAGAATGATGTCTGGGATGTGGTCCCTAGACCCCAGGACAAATCGGTTGTCACCTCTAAGTGGCCCTACAAAATCAAGCATGGAGTTGATGGAAATGCAAGAAAGTTCAAGGCTGGCTTTGTTGCCCGAGGCTTCTCTCAAAAGGAAGGTGTAGATTATGATGAGATATTTGCACCTGTTGCCCGATACACCACCATCTGCTTGATCATAGTCCTTGCTGCCTTGCAAGGATGGAACCTACATCAGATGGATGTTAAGACCGCTTTTTTGAATGGTTTGATCAAAGAGGAAGTCTATGTGGAACAACCCGAGGGGTTTGAGGTTCATGATCGGGAATCTCATGTATGCAGGTTGAAGAAGGCTCTCTATGGCTTGAAGCAAGCACTCCGGGCTTGGTATGAGAGGATTGATAGCTATCTGATGAAGCTGAGATTCACTAGGAGTGAAGTCGATCCGAACCTTTACTTTAAGGTTGAAGATGATAAACCTCTCATACTAGTTCTTTATGTGGACAATCTCTTTCTGATAGGTGTAGATCCTCTCATTCACAAATGTAAGAGGAAGTTGGCTTCCAAATTTGAGATGAAGGACTAGGAATGATGCACTACTTCCTAAGGTTAGAGGTCTGCAAAAGCTAGGCAAAATTTTCCTATCTCAAGGAAAATATGTTGTGAAGATATTGGAAAGATTTGGGATGGTGGACTGCAAGCCTGTGACTACCCCGATGGAACTTAACTTCAAGAAGTTATGTGGTAGTGCCGCCGGACCTGTATTGGGAAATGCTTCTTAGTATCGTCAACTCATAGGAGCGCTGATGTTCTTGGTGAACTCCTGTCCGGATATATGTTTTGCAGTTAATACGTTGAGCCAATATATGGTTGAGTCTCATCACACACATTGGATTGGTGCCAAGAATCTTCTGAGATATCTTCGAGGCACAGTCACTCATGGATTGAGATACACTGTCGGAGATGTGAGGCTGCATGGTTATTCAGATGTTGATTGGGTCGACAGTGTGGTGAATCGCAAGAAGACTTCTGGGTGCTGTTTCTTTGGGTTCCACTTCGATATCCTGGATGAGCAGGAAGCAGAAGTTGGTTGCCTTGAGCACCACTGAGGCCGAATACATAGCTGCTAGTATGGGCTCCTGTGAAGCTGTCTGGTTGAGGAAGCTCTTCAGTGAGCTGTTTGGACATGAGCTGGATACCACTGTGATCCTCTGTGACAACCAGAGTGGGATCCGATTATCGGAGAATCACATATTTCATGATTGCTCCGAGCATATAGATATCAAGTACCATTTTATCCAAGATATGGTACAACGAGGAGCAATAAAGCTCCATCACATTGGGATTGATGAACATTTCGTTGACATTCTGACAAAGCCCCTGGGAAAGGTCAAATTCTTGACTTTCTAGAATGACTAGGAGTCGTGGATAGACCCTCTTATGAGGGCCATATATGATATGGACATTGAGCTCTAGTAGCTCTGGTTGGCTTGGGGTACTTCTTGGAGCGATGAGCAATCATAGGGTGAGTGATTCAACCTTCCCCTAATGGTTTGTTGTGTACAGGGTGAGTGGTTTGACCTTCCCTTGTGATACCCTGTGGCGACATGTAGGCAGGATGAGTGGTTCATCCTTCTCCTACCGAGACATCCAACCCATGCAGTCTGGGACTCATGGGAAGTACCTCTCAACTGGCCAATGAGTAGGGAAATGAGAATAGGGACCATAGTACCACTGATGGATGCATCATGTACTATTGTACACCCTATGCTAGGATGATATTGATCTGGGATCAACTGGAACTGACTTTAGGTCAATAAGAGTGGTATGACACACTCTCTTTATTGGAACTAACTTCAGGTTAGTAAGAGTGGTATGAGACACTCTCTTTTATCTGGGACTGACTTCGGGTCAGTAGAGAATGGTATGATACATTCTCGATCACTTCTTCTTCTTCATAGTTCAACAAAGCAGAGCAGTGCAAAGCAGTGCATTGATGGTAGAGATAGTACCGACTGACAGATGGATTAGCAGAAGGAGTTCTCCCTAGTTGAGAGGGAGTGTTAAATTTGGCAATTAGGGCCAAACTCCATGTGGGTCACTTTATTTATGACAGCTGATATTTTTCTTGGATTTCTCTCTTCGAGAGGTGTAGGATTGATCTAGAAATCACCCGATTCCGACATGTATAAATGGAGATATGAATTTATTTGTATTATTGACAAAATGTCAAGGTTGGCCAGCAAGCAAAACATGCATTTTTATCCCCACTTCATCCTCAACGTGGCATATAAAAGGAGAAGACCTCAAAGCATTATTTCATCATCTCATCCTCACATCTCTCTCTCATGTCACTTGATTGGGTACATAGATAAGGGCAACTTTCTCTCACACGTGTGAAGGAAGGAGGGAATTTTTTGTTTGGGCAACGTTGACCAGTTTGACCGAATTTCAGTTTGTTGTTTTGGGCTGCGTTGACCAGCATTAACCTCCTCTTGACTGCGGATTTGGGTGAGGCTCTTCTCCTTGGGAGGCCATAGTTTTGGGCACGGATTTTGAGGCTGCTTTGACCCTGCGTTGACCAACGTTGGTTGTCCTAGGCGGTGTTGCAGGGAACTCCCCCCAGATCAAAACCCCGATCCGCGATTCGTACGGATGTGTGGGGGAATCGCCGTCCGAAACGCGTTTCGGGCTAATAAACACGCTTCTTGCCATTTTCCGAAGCATGTGGCCGAAACGTGATTCGTATGGTGGTTCGGCCGTATGAAGCGCGCCGCTTCGAGGTCCGATCCATACGGATCACAACCGATTCCGCAGGGCTTCTGTTGTTTCCGTCGCGCGCCAAAAAAAGCGTTGTTTTTTTTTTGTTATTTTTTAAGGTTGGGGTGGGTCCACCTTGGGTTAGGGTGAGGAATGAAGGGATTTAACCTCCCATTCATCTCTCATTTTCTCACATTGAGTTTATGAGAGCTTGGAGAAGAGAAGAGAAGAGAGGAGAGGAGAAGAGAGGAGAGTTTGGAGGAGTGAAGGAGGAGGAGCTAGGAGAAGGAGGAGGAGCTTGGAGTAGCAGCTTGGAGGACTTCCATCTACAAGAGCTAAAGAGGTAAGTGCAAACCCCAAACTCCCTTATTTTTTTGACATTTTTTTTTGTATTTTTCTCCTCCCTCTCCGACTCTTTCCCATTCTTTCTACTTGCTCATTTAATTGCAGGTTGCCCAACACCTATATCCATATTCCAAGATGGTGTTCTTTTGGCTTCTATGTATCATTCCACTTTTGGTTTTAACGATGGCAAGGGGGAGTAGGAATAGAAGGGAAGAAGCACAAGAGGATAGTGGTCCCAATATGAGTGACCCAATGTGTGATGAGGAGGAAGGGTTTGAAGAGGAAGGGATGAAGTTGAACCTGAAGGGAACACTGAAACACTAGAGGGGAAAGCTGCATTAACACTGTTGTGGAACTATGTGACCAAACTTGAAAGGGGAAAGGGTGGTGGAAGCTACAAATTTTTGTGCTCTCATGGTTGTCATGGGGGAAAACCATTTAGTGGCTCATATACCGGTGTGAGGAGGCATCTTTGTGAGGTGATGGACAGTGATGACAAAAAGGGTGTTGTGGGGATACAAATTTGCCCAAACATTTTAGCTGAACAAAGAAGAAAATACATCCAAATAGAGGAAGTTGCACAACAAAAAAGCAAGAAACAAAAAAACTCCTTCTAAATCAAGTGCAACCTCTAGATTGGTAGCTCATCTCCTCATGGTACTTCTGGAAGCTCTAGAGGTAAAAGAACAATATGGGATTTCTTAAATGTTGCTGGGAGGGATGATGTGGATGGAAAGATAGTCCGATTTCTTTGTGCTTGCGGTGTGCCATTCAATGTGCTTCGTTCTCCCTATTGGCATGAAATGGTAAAGGCCATCAATGAAGCCCCAAAAGGATACAAGTCCCCCAACTATGAGAAAGCTAGAACAATGTTATTAGAAAGAGAAAAAGCAAATGTTTAAAGAGCTTTGACATGTTTTACAAATGAGTGGGTAGATTGTGGGGTATCCATTGTATCAGATGGGTGGACAAATATTAGAAACCAACATTTGATAAATGTTCTTGGTGTTTTTGCTAGTGGTGCAGTATTTATTACATGTCATGACTCCTCCTCCATCAGTGCAATCCTTTCTCAAACATTGCAGATTCTCCTATTGCATCAATCAAAGATGTTGGTCTTGAGTAATGTGTTCAAAGGATCACAGATAAGTAGCAAATTGTAGGCACAGGAAATAATTATTGAGCATACTCATCACACATCTTTGGTCGGGTCGCCTGGTTCACACATTAGAACCTTTTCGATGCATGATATTGTAAGCATAATTAAATGGGTGGTTAAGTGAGCTTTACGAAGGAAGAGGAAAAGAACTCATTAAATTCATCACAGGGCAATAACAGGGTAAACTACTTCTATGGCACTTACTCCAAGTTGCAGTTGCTTAAACTTGCAAAGACAAGATTTGCCAGTTATTACCTCACCTTTAGGTGGCTAGTGAAGGTGAGACAAGCTTTAACTAATATGGTGTGTGCTGAAACATGGGATGAAATTAACACTGATAGAGATGGTGCTAATGTAGCCAAGGTCACTATTCTTGACATGTACTTTTGGTCACAGGTTAAATATGTTTTGCAATTCACCAAACCAATTTATTACATGATCAAGTTTGGAGATTCAGATCGACCACTAATTGGGGAGGTGTATGAGCAAATGGATAGCATGTTGGGGCTGATTAAAGACATTATTGAGCCTAGAGATATCACCTTGTACAATTATATTTGTGAAGAGTTGGAAAACCGATGGGAAATGCTAAATGTTCCATTACATGCATTAGCATATGTTTTGACACCTAAATACTATCATCCATCATGGCTTTCAACACCAGCACCTGGGGTGGAAGCAGGAGAAAACCACACCAAGATCAAGAGGTTCACAAAAAATATATGATTGCATTGAGTAAATTAGTCCCTGATGAGGAGAACACTGTCATGGTACGGAGATAGTTGAGCAACTATACGCTTAGCACTGGTCCATTTGGGAGCATGCATGCAGTTAGAGATTGAGAGAGTTTTTCTTCTCTTGAGTGGTGGAACATGCATGGAGGGGCTACTCCACTTCTACAGACTTTGGCATTGCGGGTGCTATCATAGGTAGTAAACACTTCTTCTGCAGAGAGGTGTTGGAGCTCTTATCCTTTCATCTACAATGTTAAAAGGAACAGGTTGAGTTTAGGAAATACAAACTCATAGGACATCGTTGTTTTTGGACAAATGTCCCCGGAAAAACCTAACTTGGGAAAACCGGTGCAACAATGAGGGTTTTATTTTATTATGCAGTAGTGAAATCTGAGTACATCTATGGATGCCCAACTGGCAATCTAAACAACAAGAAAATCTGGTAGAGATATTCCCTAAGCAACCTTGACACTCATGTTGCCTGCACTCGCGTTCCTGCACTTGCGCGTTCCTGCACTCGCGTTCCTGCACTTGCGAGTTCCTGCGCTCGCGCGTTCCTGCACTCATGTTCCTGCACTCACACGTTCCTACACTCGCATTCCTGCACTCGCGAGTTCTTGCACTGAGAATAACTTAGCCTCTTGCTATTGCCTCTCCGGATCTGGAAATCTTCGTTCGGATCACTGTCTCCGCTCCTCTACTGCAAAGGATCTCTTCGATCAAATTTCCTCCTGAGAACTTCTCACTTCAGAAATTCGATCTCTTGATCTCTCGGTGTATTTTCCAAAATACCCTTAAGCCCTTTCTTATATCTTCTTGTTAGACAACCAACGACCTAGATTAACTCCTAATCAAAGGCTCAGATCATTTTGACTTGATCTCTGTCTTTATCTAGAAGATTCTCCCACAATTAGATTAATACCCATTAATATTTTATTTTTCCTAAGTTTAGACTTAGGAAATCCATTAAAAATATTAATTATTTTAATATAATTGTCTTTGGGTGGAATTTCCCAAAACGGTTTTTGGGTTCTTTGGAATGCGTGTGCCCAAGCCTCCCTGCAAAATTTGAGGCTTAGAGTACATCCGATGCTACCCCAAATCAACATGGCCAAGATTAGATTTCGCCTCACTTGAGATTAATGGCTGAGATTAAGACATAATCATTAAAGTAATTTACATTACTTTTCAGAATTTTGCTTTAGCTCAATTAACCAACATAATAATTATGTGCTTTTCCTAAGTCAAAATTTAGGCTAAGTTATATTAGCAACTACTTTTCAGGATTTTGCTTTAGCTCAATTAACCAACATAATAATTATGCACTTTTCCTAAGTCAAAATTTAGGCTAAGTTATATTAACAACTTGCTTAAACTTGAGCAAGTGTCCTAAGGAGATTTGGAGGAGACTTGTTGCAGGCCTAGATACTTAGGCCTGTACAAAAGTACTTGCCTAGGCTACAAATTTCAACACCACTCCATTGCAACATTCCTTTGGTGGATGGTCCAATTGATTGATAATCCTTGGGGCTAATATATCATTCATAGTAAACAATCAATGTTGCCTTATGACTTTCTGAATGTATTATAAGTGATATATTCATAGTATGTTAATAATAATAATAATAATCTATTTTTAAGGTCACGGCCAAGGCATACACCAAATTGGTGTATGAGACCCCCTTGTTTATGGGACAAGGGATCTGTCTCCACACAACAATTTGACTGCTAAAGTCTATGAAGGTGTACATACTCTACTCCTGTTTGGATTTGAACTTGTGACCTCTTAAGAGGAAGCACATGTTTTTAACCATTAACCATTATTACAACAATAATCTAACCACATGACTAATAAATTATCGTTAATGATGTATTGATTATATTAACAACATGATTTATTAGGGATACATCATTAATATCATTATTAATTATACAGTAATAGTGTATCATCAATATTGATACTGCATTCATGACATACCATTAGTGATAATAATAGCATGTTAACAAGTGCAAATCATGTACTAATGATGATGCACTACCGATGTCGTAGTATTAATACTATTAATAATGTACTATTAAGGTGCCTGTCGGTGTGCCGTTTCTGTGTTTCCCTATTGTTTCCAAAATTTGTACTGTTTTGGAAACCTGCATTTGTTTCCTCATACCAGGTGACAGCTTGAAAACTAGCTTAGCTTTCTCATGTATTTGTTTATGTTTCGATAATGTTCAGGACTCTTAGGCACCTTCACTCTTGTTTGTTGGTATCGTTCAATGCCTAGAGGGTGCACCATACCCTCTTTCAATATCTTTTTCTTGGCGACATTTAATTTTATGTTTTTGTTTTTGTTCTTTTCTATATGGACAATGTATTGAATTATTGAATGCTATACTGTTTTATCTACTTTATATCTTGCCTTGCTGACTTAGAGTGATTTAATTCCGTTTATACTGTCTGATCTAATCCCTTTGAAGTTTCGGGCAAAGTGTGTTCTCAGTGTAAGAAAGACTATAAAATAATACCATAGGTCCATACCTTTTATGTATCTTTTATGATTTAAATTGCCTGGACATGTTTAATATTTGCTTTCTAGCAAAGGTACAATCTACTAACCAGGAGAATTGTTTCTGTTTTACATACAGTTTAAAGGGCTTTCAAATGAAGAACTTGCTGCACGTAGTGATTTGGTCATGGCATTGGCGGAGAAGATTGAGTCAGTACCAGATGGAATGGGAGCTGGGACAAAACAGACAGGAGGCTTGTGGACCTCAAATTCTCGAATGGAGATTAAGCTTGATTCTTCTGCATCAGGTGGGGTTGAAATCGTCTGAGTTGGAACCTCTTTTTTATTTGGATCTGAATGGCTATTTTCACAAAATACAAATTATTTTCTTGTGTATTATAAGTTATACTTTATGGCAACTGTATGAATAGCATTTTCTTAGCACACATTTTCTAACTGTCTGCTTGAAACTATGTAATGCTGTTAATGTATTAAATTGTCTGATACTTTTCCCTTTCATCAATTTATGCTATCTAGAGGATACGATGCGAAGTGACTTCTATGAGCACACTGAAGAATCTAAACAATTCAGGCAAGAGTATGAGATGCGGAAAGCAGGACAGGTAACTGAAATAGCTGTTAATAATTTGTAGTGTCATAAGTTGGGCAAATTGATTTGCATGTAAAGAGAGATGTTAAATTTTATTAACCCCTGCTACAGGCTATTATCTAGTAAATTACCTGCTGTTAATTAAATTTACTGCAGATTTGCTTAACAAAAGCATTGCTGGAATTTTAACAGGTAAATAAAATATAAACAATGGAAACAAAACAGCCAATTTCATACACATGCACACACATAGATTTGGCCCTTCAAATCTGTTGTTTCATTAATAAATTATCTTCAGCATACAAGGGCTCCCAGTTGAGAAATGTAACTAGTATCGGTCTTCATAATTGTTGTCTAGCTCCTGACATGATGTAATTCTTATGTATTTGTCAAAAGAAAGAAAAGGAAAAATTATTTTAAAGATCAAAAGAAAATTATTTTTATAAGCATGGGTTTCATGCTCAATTTATTTTGTTTCTAGGTCTAACCACCCATCGTGTGCTTCTAGAGTTTGTGTTTTGAGTTATAGTTCCTGTCATCATATAGTAGACC
>APFE031407291.1:0-21474 GCA_000404065.3 Pinus taeda
ATAGTAATAACATGAATTAAAATTATTAATATAATAATAACATGAATTAAATAACGATAATGATTAGTATAAAAGTGTTACAAAATAGTAAAACAAAAAACAAAAAACAATATAGTAAGAACATGAATTAAAATTATTAATATAGTAATAACATGAATTAAGTAATTATAATGATTAGTAAAATAGTGTTACAATATAGTAAAACATAAAACAGACAAACAATATAGTAATAACATGAATTAAATAAAGATAATGATTAGTATAGTAGTGTTACAAAAAAGTAAAACATAAAACATAAAATAAATAGACAATATAGTAATAACATGAGTTAAATAAGTTAAATAATGATAATGATTAGTATAATAGTGTTACAAAATAGTAAAACATAAAACAAACAAACAATATAGTAATAACACGAATTAAATAATGATAATGATTAGTATAATAGTGTAACAATATAGTAAAACATAAAACAAACAAACAAACGAAATAGTAATAACATGAATTAAAATTATTAGTATAGTAATCACATGAATTAAATAATGATAATGATTAGTATAATAGTGTAACAATATAGTAAAACATAAAACGTAAAACAAACAAACAATATAGTAATAACATGAATTAAAATTATTAGTATAGTAATCACATGAATTAAATAATGATAATGATTAGTATAATACTGTTACAATTTAGTAGAACACAAAACATAAAACAAAGAAACATTATAGTAACAACATGAGTTAAAATTATTGATATAGTAATAACATGAAATAAATAATGTTAATGATTAATATAATAGTGTTACAATATAGTAAAACATAAAAGAAACAAACAATATAGTAATAACTTGAATTAAAATTATTAATACAGTAATAACATGAATTAAATAATGATAATGATTTGGATAATAGTGTTACAAAATAGTGCTAAAAAATACTAAAACATAAAACATAAAAAAACAAACAATATAACAATAGAATTCAAACATCCCTCAACCAAACATCCCTCAACCCTCCAAACCTTTATGTTTTTTCTAGAGATGTAGAATTCAGCACATCACTTGACTCAAATATTTTCCTTTGTTCCCCCGATCCTTCGTCCCCTCGACCTTTGTCCCCTTGATCTTCGATCTTTGGTTCCCTTGATATTCGATCTTTGGTTCCCTTGATCTTTGATTTTTGGTGTAATGAAAGTCATTATCCCAAATCATTAAGCAGGTTGTAGGGGTAACTGTTTCAACTGCCCTTTCTGTATTAAATTCTACAATTTTGGATTTCATCACCAGCTAGTGTTTTTGGTACGGAAAGTTACTGTTTGTGTGTGGTTTGAACTATTAGATTTTTACGTGTGTGATTCAATTATTTCATTGTTTAGAGACTTTACGTGGTTTTATTGAGATTTTCTTTGTTTGTGTGTGAATAATTAAATATTTCATGGCTAAATTACTGAGACAATCCCGTAGACTTCGGGCGCAACCTACCGAGTATGCACCAAGCCAGCTTGAAGGGCTATGAGCTCTTGTATCACCTAGGGACAATAGAGTTGGGTCACTAGAAGCCGAAGAAACTTCCTTAATTGTTCATCTTGATTATCAAGTATAGACAACAAAGTATATTTTTGAGCCAATTTCACTTTCCGAAGTTACTGGTAGTTTTTCTCCTACTAGTGAATTAGCTGAAGAACCTAAAATTTCTGAGCCTGAAACAATATAGTAATAACATGAATTAAATAAAGATAATGATTAGTACAGTAGTGTTACAAAATAGTAAAACATAAAGCATAAAACAAACAAACAATATGGTAATAACATGAACTAAAATTATTAATATAGTAATAACATGAATTAAATAATGATAATGTTAGGATATTCCAACACATAGGAAATAGTTAAGTATAACTTGGTCTAGTATAGAGTTAGGTAAAATGTGTTTCTTTACTATGTACATTTGTAACTTACAATCCGACTGTCACGACATGTAGTGATCCAACGGTTCATTCTCTCCTCGGTATTACCGACACTTGATCCATGGCTTAACACCCAATTCATCCATGATTTCTATTTAAAATGCATGGAGGGTCATTTGTAGGTTAACCGTTCACGAGAGAAGCTTATGTAAATTTTCATTCTTTTATTAATAAACTGCCTGAAGTGGTCGCGTTGGCTCAGGCCGTGGACTGTTTCCCTCTTTGAGGGTTTTAACCACGTCAAAATACTGGTGTATTGATCTGTGATCCATTTGTGAGCGGTGTCCTTTGGTGTTCTATCTGAGGAACTTGCCCTATAAATTCCTACATGGTACCAGAGCTATTTGAGAGCCGCGTCCATTGGTGATCCAAATCTGAAGCCGGTACAACTGCATCTGACTGCCATCTCCTAGATTTGATGTTTCTGACTGCTTTTGGGGTGAGAGGACTGCTCTGTTATTTTAGGAGCATCTGTTCTAGAGAGGAACCCCTATCGTTTCACGTGAAAAGGTTTCCAATAGCCCTAGCTACGTCATTTTTAACATCTGGAGATATACAGTGTTTATTTGCAGTTTACTGTTATTTTCTCTCTGTTTATTTCGGTTTTGGTTTATTTAGCTCTTTTTTATTACCAGATCTATACATTTTGTCTCTGCGTATTCTTTTTGCCTTGTGACTCTGTGCGATCTGGGAAAATCAGAAACAGAAAGGAAGGATTTTTCTCATGTGTATGCTCTTTTCCGCTGTGCCTTAGTGTGATCTCAGAAAATCAGAAACATTGAGGAAAATATTTAGTTTCCAGGTAAAGCTAACTTTAGGCTGTAAGGTTTTTTTTTTATGTATGTCCATGTTGGGTTTTGTGTTTTTTGTTTTGTAGGGAGAAAAAGATCTTTCTCAAGCAAGCACGCAATCCAAAGCTTCAGTGACCAAGAAAAAACAAAGCCCCCCCCCCTCTCTCTCTCAAACTTTTTGTTTAGCTCACTTGGTTCAAAGCTAATTTATGAGAGTAGAGGTCTTCAGTTAAAATATCCTTTTTGTTGGAAAAGGGGCATTTTTTTTCATTTCCGCACATTCCCGCACTTCGTCGACACCTTCATCAACTTTTCTTCAAAAAGCCATAACTTCTTCATCCGGAAGCCGTTTTCAGAGCTGTTTTTTTTGAACCAGCCAAATTTTTTGAGATATTTCCAGTGGAACACTTAGTTTCAACATATATAGCTTCAGTTTTTGTTAAAACTGGAAAGTTCATGCCAAGTTATTCTTGACAGCACCAACTACTTCCAATGGTGGTCCTACATTGTGTATTTACTTAGAATTAAAGGTCTTTACGGAATAGCCTAGGCCAAGAAACAAACTAAAAGATGAAGATAAAGCAGATAAATGGGAAAATAGGCAAGATCAAGCATGTGGGTTGATAGGGATGTCTATTTATCCAGATCTTAGATTCCATATTACAGAACTTGATACTCCTGATAAAGCAATGGACCAACTTACTAAAGTTTTTGGAATCAAAAAATGAACTTAGAGCCCATCAACTTGAAAATGAGTTGCTTACATTGGACCCCAATAATGTTTCTTGCATTGAAGATTTTTTGTCTAAATTCAAGACCCTTAGATTTCTCTTGGAAGGTGTTAAGGTTAAGAAAGAAGATAGTAACCTTATCTATTCCATTCTTACTAAGTTGGGACCAGCCTACTCTGTGTTCGTTTCCACCTTCCATTCTACAAGAGAAGCCTTCATTTCTCAAGGACACGACTACAAGCCCCCTTCCTTTGATGCTTTTTGTGATTCTTTAATAAGAGAACAAGAAAAAATCTTACACCTTAGTCTTCTTAATCTTGGAAACTCTTCTAAGAAAGCGTTAACCGCCCAGCAGCAACCAAATTCAAAGAATCCTAAGAAGTCGTATCCTAAAAGAATGGTCCTAAACCAAACAAGGTTCCTAAGAAATTTTAACCTGAAAATGAAAAATCATTTCACCAGAATGATAAGAAAAATAAAAACAAAGGGAAGAAGACTCATATACATTGCCACTTTTTTAATCGAGATGGCCACTTAGAATCTAAATGCTTTAAGAAGATGGAAGCTTTGGACGCAGCAATGAAGAAGCATAGCATCCATTTGGAGCACTCTTCAAATTCATCTTCAGGAATAACACTTTCTGCATGTGGTTGTCAAGCATCTCGGTCTGGCTATGCACTAAATGTATCTTATTCCTCTATTTCTCATGAGTGGCTCATTGATTCTGGAGGTTCTTATCACATGGCCAAAAACAAAGCCGTGTTTTCTTCTTTAAATGATTGTAACACCAAAAATATATATGTTGGTGATGATAGATCTCCTAGTGTTGTAGGGACTGGAACTGTTCATATAGACAATGGTCAATTTAATGATGTATTATGTGTTCCAACCTTATCCTGCAACCTTCTATCTGTATATCAGATAACTCATTCAGGTGAAGGTTAAATTGTTGAATTTTCACCTCATGATGTTGTAATCAAGGATCTAAGAGATCCTAAACAGATTCTAGCTACTGGTATTGCTGATGATTCCACAAGGTTGTATAAGTTTCAAAACTTTGGGTCATCAAATCTTCCCTCAGTATTTGTTGCTCATAATGATGAAGTGAGCAAACTTTGGCATGAGCGATTTGGTCACTTAAACTATCGCTCCCTTCAGCATCTATGTAAAGAAAATATGGTGACAGGTCTTCCTATGGTATCTTGCAGAGATGGTGTTTGTTCCGGATGTGTACTCGGAAAACATCATCGGGAAAGTTTTGAAAAACGTGCCTCTTGGCACGCCTCAGCCCCTTTACAGCTTGTGCACAGTGATTTATGTGGTCCACTTCCTGTTGCTTCATTCTCTGGCTGCAAGTATTTCTTAACTTTCATTGATGATTTCTCCAGACGCACTTGGGTATACTTCTTTAAACTCAAGAGCGAAGTATTTACAAATTCTTGGCCTTTAAGGCCTTTGTTGAAAAACAATATGGACATCAAGTTCTTAAGCTAAGATCTGATAATGACAGAGAATATGTTAAAAATGACTTCATCAACTTTTGCACTGAGAATGGAATTCAAATGCAACATACTGTTCCATATACCCCACAAAAAAATGGTGTAGCTGAAAGGAAGAATCACACCTTAAAGGAAATGGCTAATTGTATGTTTCAATCTAAAGGACTTAGTCTTAATTATTGGGAAGAAGAAATTAACTGTGCAAATTACATAATAAATTGCACTCCTACTAATTTTTTAAAGAATATCACTCGTGAAGAAGCATGGAGCTCAATTAAACCAGATATGAGTCACTTTCGTGTTTTTGGAAGTGAAGCATGGGCCCATATTCTAGATGAGAGACATAAAGCTTTAGAACCCAAGAGTGAAAAATGTATTTTTGTTGGATATTCTGAAGATGTCAAAGGATATAGACTTATTCCATTTAAGTCCAAAAATGTTATCATTAGAAGAGATGTAAAGTTTGATGAAAATAAATCGGCCTACGAGCTTAGTTCGGCGCATGTGCCACCTCTCTCTATCTCTTCTACTTTTGAACATATTTCGTCTTCAGATGATGAAAGTGAGGATGACAATCCTCCCCCACCTTCTCAAGATCCTCCTTTAGCTCCTTCATTTCCAAAATGGGTTTGTGCTACTCAGGATGCAGCAGGTGATCTTGCCGGTGATCCTACAGATCAGCGTCGTACACGTTCTCAATTCGAAAGATCCTCTTCTTTACTCGCTCAAGTCTCAGAAAATTATGATCCTGACACCTCTGTAGAAGCTTCGCGCCATTCATATTGGGACGCAGCTATGAATGAAGAATATTGTTCATTATTGGCAAACGATACATGGGATCTTGTTCCTCTACCAAAGGGACAAAAACTTGTTAGATGAAAATGGGTTTACAGAACCAAGTATGGACCAGATGGGAAAGTTGATAAACATAAAGCTCGTCTTGTTGCTAAGGGCTTTTCACAAGTTGAAGGCATTGACTATACTAAAACATTCTCCCCTATTTCCAAAATGAACTCTATCCGCCTTGTTCTTTCCCTTGCTTCCTCTTTCAAATGGGAAGTCCATCAGATGGATGTTCAATCCGCCTTCTTGCATGGGGATTTACATGAAGAAATATATATGGAACAACCTATTGGGTTTATACAAACAGATTCCAGTCTTGTATGTCAACTTAAGAAATCCATTTATGGTCTCAAGCAAGCTCCTCGGGCTTGGTATGTGAAAATGGATAGCTTTCTTTTAGAATCTGGCTTTTCTAGGTGTCATTCAGACAATACTATCTACACCAAGAAAGTGGGCATGTCTCTTATCATTCTTGTTCTTTATGTTGATGATCTTATCCTCACTGGTAGTGATCCCAACCTTATCAACCATGTGAAGTCCAGCCTTAAAAAGAAGTTTGAAATGACAGACTTAGGACACTTACATTATTTTCTCGGTCTTCAAGTCTTCCAATCCAAGGAAGGTATTTCCCTCTCCCAATCCAAGTATGCCTGTGATCTTCTACGCCATTTTCACATGGAATATTGTAAGCCAGCTCCTTCTCCCTTTCAGTCTACAGTCAAACTTTCAGTCACTTGTACTTCCCCAGAAGTTGATGCTACCTTATACCATCAACTTGTAGGGAAACTTTTGTATCTAACCCATACACATCCTGACCTTTCCTTTGTTGTTGGCCTTGTTGCTCTATTTATGCAAACCCCACGTGAAAGTCATTGGAAAGCAACTAAAAGAATACTTCGTTATGTTCGAGGTACAATTCAGTTTGGAACTCATTACAGTGCCGAAGCATCTCCTCTATTGGTTGGTTTCACTGATTCCGATTGTGCTGGTGACCCTGATGATCGGAAGTCTACTGCCGGTTATGCGTTCACTGTTGGTTCAGGACCTATTACATGGGATTGCAAGAAACAAGGTTCCATTTCTCTTTCTTCATCAGAAGAAAAATATCGTGGTGTCGTAGAAGCTAGTAAGGAAGCGTTGTGGCTTCGACAGATCCTATCAGAGTTTGGCTTTCAACAGCAACATCTGACTACACTTTGGTGTGATAATCAAAGTGTCATTGAACTATGAAAAGATCCAGTCCAGCATCAGCGTAGCAAACACATTGAACTACACATGCACTTCATCAGAAAGCTCATTCATGACCATGTTCTTGAAGTGCAATATTGTTCAACAGATGATCAGGTTGCAGACATCTTCACAAAGGCTCTCACAGAGGCGAAGTTCACTAAACTTCGATATATGCTTGCAGTTCAGGAAGTTGTCACTAAGGGGGGATAGGCTCTAGTGCCTCCTTCCTTCTCCTATTGTGTCATATTTGTAAATCCTTCAATCCTATCCCAAGTTGTTCTTAAGGGGGGATGTTAGGATATTCCGACACATAGGAAATAGTTAAGTATAACTTGGTCTAGTATAGAGTTAGGTAAAGTGTGTTTGTTTACTATGTACATTTGTAACTTACAATCCGACAGTCACGATATGTAGTGATCTGACGGTTCATTCTCTCCTCGGTATTACCGACACTTGATCCGTGGCTTAACACCCGATTGGTCCATGATTTCTATTTAAAGCGCATGGAGGGTCATTTGTAGGTTAACCATCCATGAGAGAAGCTTATGTAAATTTTCATTCTTTTATTAACAAATTTCCTGAAGTGGCCGCGTTGGCTCAGGGCGTGGACTGTTTCCCTCTTTGAGGGTTTTAACCACGTCAAAATACTGGTGTATTGATCTGTGATCTATTTGTGAGCAGTGTCCTTTGGTGTTCTGTCTGAGGAACTTACCCTGCAAATTCCTATAGATAATGTTTAGTGTAATAGAGTTACAAAATAGTGTTACAAAATATAAAACATAAAACCTAAAACAAACAAACAATATCCTAATAAAATGAATTAAATAATGATAATGATTAGTATAATAGTGTTACAAAATAGTAAAACATAAAACAAACAAACAATATAGTAATAACATGAATTAAATAATACCCAGGTGGTAGAATGGCCAAGTTTCCGGCGCTGCAGGGAAAAACCTTCGGCTCCGGCTGCCGGCAATTCCTCCCCAGCTCCTCCACCCTCGCGAGCTCCACCCAGCTCCGCCACCCTCCACATTTAATGATGTCTGACAAGAGTTGTCTTGCGGCCATTCACACCTCAATTCAATTCGAATTTGGGAATTGACCGCGGGTTGCATTCTACCCGGCACTCCCCTGCAGCTCACCAAGGCACCAGAACAAGCGAAACCGGAAGGCCAAGAACAGGTTCGAGGCTGCAAGCTGTGGCATCTCATTCCTTCATACAACCATCGTTTGCATTCTCTCTACTCACGACATGCGCAGCTCCAGGGGAGCAAAGGATTTAATGGTTGCAATCACACAATTCTGCCATCTCGCCATTAAATGGTCTGCAAGGTCTCGTACATGCATCTGATCAGGTAGCATCACTTCTATATCTGAATGTAGCGGAAGAATGATTTGAATTTTCTATAATTGCTTTCGAGCATTGATTTATGCCTTTTGAGCCTGGCGCATTTAATTTACAATTTGCGTGGCAGTCAGGGAAAATTTTCCTTAAAGATTTGCAGCCCTCTTTGTCCCAACACTACCAATCCTCCTCACAATTGTTGCTAGCAGACCCTCAATAGGCTACCACTTACATGGGCCCAGCACTGGCTAACTGCCCGCCTCTGCCGGACTAAATTCCGAGAAGAAAATATCAAAGTGTGAGAAGAGAGGCCTAAGCCCAGATACGACTGCTTCCGACCCTCCCACCAGAAGAAAGAAGACGCAACAATCTGTTTACACCTCCGGCCCCTCTGCGTCTGGCCGGTCTGATGCAACAGAGGAAGTTAGGGCAATGATGGGTGATTTCTCAGACAGCATTAAGAACATTGTGAAAACTTATAACCTCTGAGTCCGGACGTTGGTAAAAGTTAACCAGAGGTTTACATCCATAGAGATAAATCTTGGTCGGAGGTGGGAGTGTCCCATGCAGGTTCCTCCAAGATCTCAAATGCTGCAAGATCAATGGGAAGAGCAGCAAAAGCTTGAAAGGGAGGCACAAGCAAAAATTTTGGAAGTGTTGTTCGAGTTGGAATTGGCGATCTCTGAAGACCCCGATAGCCGCAAATGATTTCAGTTTTTTCGCATATCGTTGGCGAGAAATATAGAAAAAATTAGCATTTTATTTTGTTGTTTTGTCATTTTGGTACTGGCTTTTTTGGTCGCTAATTTTAGTTAAAGAGAAAATTTGGGTAACCATTCTTATCGAGTGGAAGTGATTGCAATACAACACAGGTAATTTTAAACTTCTGAAAACCTGTTTATCTCGGAATACTACGGGAACAAAATACAAAGAACCTACGAGAGGCGTGGACTAAAACTGCATGGTACATTCCTTAAAAAAAACAGAGGTTTATAGATTTGCACAGTATGATGCATCCCCACAAGCAAGAACAATGAAATAACAGAGTTATGTACATGGACATACATTTGATTGTATCTGATAATTCTGGAT
Source organism: Pinus taeda (assembly GCA_000404065.3). Lineage (NCBI taxonomy): Eukaryota > Viridiplantae > Streptophyta > Pinopsida > Pinales > Pinaceae > Pinus > Pinus taeda. The sequence continues at coordinate 9,503 of APFE031407291.1, forward strand.
AACCCCAATATTTGCAATCTCTATCTGTTGATCCTGTTCCATAAAGCCTTCCTTTAGTTCAGAGGGAGCGCCCATATACAAAATGAACTAGGCAAGCCGCAAGGAGTCTCATCTTAGGGGAAATTTTGCATGACAAATAGCTGGCATTCTTTTGTGCCGATTATGTTCATGGTCATTGGATTTCCTCCCCTTAATCTTAGTATCAATAAAAGGTTTTGGGATTATATTCTTTTGCAAGTCTCCTGGCTTGTGTATTGAGATAGGTAGTGTCTAATAACTCCATCTCCAGCCTCTCCAATTCTTGGAGAAGGACAATGGGATTCATGTTTTGTTTTATCTATTTGTCTTCTCTCTTTACGCTTTTTTATCAATTCTTTGATTTTTGTTGTTTTTATCTTTCCATGCTATTTGATCTGATTCGTATATAATCTATGCTTATGGATCATGATTTTGGACTTATGCAGAGTCTAGAATTGACTACATATGTATACATTTGCAAGAAATTGATGGATTGCTGGACAGAGCACTTGTGCTTCAGTAACATCTACAGTCACTAGTTTTGGAGAATATGCGGAAGTGAATTTTCCAGAAGCCTTTTTCTGCAAATATTACAGTTGATACTCCTTTTCCCCCAGATATCCATGAAAGTTACATGGCTGGCAACCGTATAGGGTACAGAAGCAGGCGACACAAGGCATGCTATCCTTTAGACAGCTATTCTATGAGAATTCACAAAATGTAATCCACATGAGCTTTGCTATAAAGTAAACCGTTTGAATTGTGCTAGAGGACGATGCCTTGGCAGAAACCATCACTGCAGCACCTAGAATTGCATTGCAAATGCCTTTTCTCTTATGCGTTATGCAACTAATTTTTTCAAGCATAGGAAGATCAACTTCCCCTAACTTCAATAGGTGATGGAAGCTCCCTCTGACAGGTAGACATGAACATAGGACGATTCACAAAACACACACCCATAATTCAAGTAAGCTTAGAAACCAGATAAAGTTCTAGTAGCATTGTTCTGGCCAACTTGAATGAAATGGAATAATTGGATGCCCAAGATGCAGACGAAACACTCCAAGTCTTGTGGATTTAAAGAATAATTATGTATGAACAGAGTATAGAGAGCTCTTTGGTCATGAACCTGACAAGAGTGGCATGCTTGTCAGATCTGCTTCAGATGAACTCGCATTTTGCATTTGAAAATCTAATCAGATGTAAGAAATCAGGTGTGTTTTCAAGCAGACTGTGAAAAATGTAAGACAAGTAAGTTACAAGCTTATATATGTTAAGTGTAGTAGTCAATTTGTTGACGAGTACTCATTCCAAAGTAATAGATTGCCACAAATTGGAATGCAATATTTTTACACCAATAGCTTTCACAGCAATGAATAATTCTAAATACTTAGAAGTTCATTCAGTTGTCAAGGACTAGTGCATTTTTCTAGTGAATGGAATTCTGATCTATCCATATTTCAATTACCAAATTTCATTGTCAGTCATTTATGCTTGAAGGCAATAACAAAAAGAAATAGTAAGGTTGCCTCTTGAGCATGATACCCCAAAATTTATCAGAGAATGAGGAGCTGAAGGAGACTGTCACTATGGAACCATGTAGTACAATTGTAATGCATCAGTTCATTCAAAGATTAGGCTTCTGAGTACCAAAGGGCAGGAATCAAGATCTTAATCACATAGGTGTTTAATGTAGTTATTTCCACTCTATAGGACCATGTTAGTCATGTTGTGTTAAGATTTGGAGTCCTTAAATAGCTTTTGTTCTTCATCTCAATATTTATTCTGTCCGCTCAAAACTGGCAATAGCTTTTGTAGTTGCATTGTGGTAGTCACCATATTACCACTGACAACCAATACTACTTGAAGATATGGTAGTGGCTATGTGGAGTCCGTAATACACCCTTGTGAGTATTGAATGGATTCTTCAGTGTATTTTTCCGTAGAAGTTTGTAATAACTTGTTCAGGTAATTCATTATATTGTATGGTGGTTTGTGTCTTTTGGACAATGTCACTCTAATATGTGGGCTACAAATAAATTCATTAGCTATTCATGAAGTATTTTAGAAAAGCTTGAAGTGTGAGAGGAAATAAGTTATTTAGGCCACATTTGTGTGTCTGGACAGTTTTTTGGATCTGCTTTTATCTTAAACAGAATGACATGACCATGCTATTGAGCAGGACATTTAAAAGAGTTAAATGGCAAGATTTACCCAGTTATAGAGCCAGTCAATCACATGGCCAAAGTAGTTCTCTCAACGAATTGTGTTGGTTTTACAGCCTTCCCTTGTCAGTCTGTTCTTCCTAGACACTTGGAATAATGTTTGTTAAAGTCCTATAGCAGTGGAGTAACTTGTACTTAACTGTAATTTCAGGAAAAAGGACAAGGCTGCGGCTGCAGGGAAGCTTGCAGAGTGCCAGGAAACCATACGTGTTCTTAGTAAGCAGTTGAAGGCTCTTGCTTGCCCAGTGGACTCCATGGAATTTCCATACGAGGCAGAAAAGGCATAGTCAGGAAAAGGTACATCTTTCACTCTAGGGTGAGATCTGTTTTTCCAATAAGAACTAGTTGAGACTAGAGATTCAAAGCATGCTGAGGAGAGCCTGACAAATTGTCAATTTTTCTATGGCAGAGAGCTGAAAGGGAACAAAGATATGAACTGGATGCTCCTTGGAGTCCTCTAGCCAAAGTGCTTCATGGGCATCAGAACCTGAGAATATCAGCACAGCAGATGGCAGAGGACATGCTAGTGAGTGGACTAGTGAATCTGGCCTTGTTGCTCCTGATCTATATAAAGTGAACATACCAGATTCACCAATTGTAGATTATTTGGATGGACGTTTAACAATGCATACCTACTCTGATACGGAACAAAGCTCGCCAGCAGGGTCTCCAGTGAAATCTACACGACAGAGAAACAAGTTCACATGTTTCTCATCAGGAAGTGAATTCCCAAAGTCTGTCAAAACATATGGAGGGGAGTCACCTACATCTTCATCATCATCATCTTCTTTAGCCTCCACTTTCTTTTCAAAGTCACGGGAGTAGCTTATGTAAGCACTTTCATGTGCCAGAAGAAGTCACTAAATGGATAAGCAAGGAATTGGGAAAATTATAGCTCGTTTTGCCAGCAAAGAGCATAAATGTGACTTTAATTCATTCTAACATGGCTTGTGATGTGGCTATTGAGCGGCAATAGCCTTGCAACTAGAATGCATGTTAGCGGGAACTTCAAAATTATTACATTCAGTTTTGTATATTTACAGCTTTGGAATATAGCCTTCGTTTATATTGAAAACTTGTGGCCATGAATATACTGCTAAATAAACTTGATTTGTAGCTGTAGTTAGTTTGGAAGTTTAATCGAGTACTTGTGAAGAAAGAGTGAAGATTCAGCAGGTTAATAATTGCAGAGCCATGAACCTATGCTATTTTTAGATGTTTTTGAACATTTTGCTATCTTTAGTTCATTTTACGTTGAACTGGTAGCAAAGAAAATTATTCCCTTATTAGTAAAACCTATTTTCAATCTTATGTGTTGCCAATTACTTGATTTTCTATTTACCAATTGCAAGTAGAGAGGTATCTACGTACAAGTAATTTTAACATCACCCCTTAGTGTTTACCTGGGGAAATATTATTGCATTATCTCATTTGTATAAAAGTATCACATCATTAACTTATATTGATAGTTTGCATTGTATTGAGCACTCCCCTTTATTGACAGTTTATTCAGATTTTGTACCATTTCATATCTTCAGACCTCTCTTTATGGGTCTTTCAGGTCTGCTAAGCCTTCCTTTATGCTGCTTTGTGATGGTTTATGCTGCCTATCATAATATCTTCCCCATATGGGCTCTAGCTGAATATCGTCATCATGTTCTGCAATCATAATGTATATGTTTGTCATATCTATCATATTTCTTAAAGGTAATTTTTTGGCTATAAACTGAATTTTTTGGGAGGTTAGAATGATCTCTAAGCATTTGAAATAAGATGGTTTACTAGTTTGTAATATTTAATGATTGCAATACAATCTGTGTAATAAGCTGGTAAGATAGTGTTTGCTATGCAATCATTGCATGAATGAAGTACCTAGTGATGTCTCTCTGAAATAGTAATTAACTTTCTATGGATTGGACTATCATTGAAATGGTTTTATCATTAATCATGCTTGTGGTGTTAATATTTATATCACTCAGATAATGATGGAAGAATTTTTGTTACCCATAATGCTTATGGTTTTTGTTCACCATTAGTTTCACTTTCTCACAAATAGTTTGAGAATGAACAGCAAAATTAGTGTTGCCCTTGATTCTTCTTGCTTTGCTCTCTCAATTGTTTTCATTCTTTATTATGAGAAGAATGGGTGCAATATAAAAAGAAGCCATATATGATGCACTTTCTTAATCCTGTCATGAAACTTTTGGTATCTTGTAAAACATAAGACCTGATAACTATCACATCATATTAAAATTGTTAACAATATGGACAGCGTTAGACAAATTGATTTTCAGGTTTCTAAAGATTGCAGAAAGGATTTGATTACTTTCAACAAAACCTTAATTTTTTATTTTGAATGGAAAATCTAATTTGACAATAACAAAGTCAGAATTATATTTTTGAAGTTCTTTAATAAACTTTTTTCCATCTTGTTTAAACATTTACGATCTTCAAAACTACATGGCTTGGACATTTTTCGGAAAGGATCAGTTGTATCATTGAATGTAATCGCGTGCACTCTTTGGTGTTTGTGATGTGAGAGCTTATTTTATCACACAAACAGAGTGATGCTTATGAAGATGCCTCTAAGATCCTTATCGAAATTTTGAAACTTTAAGTTCTTTAAGCTCAAACATAATTTACAGCAATGACAAAATACCAAAACTACCCTATATTTATCCACATTCTATAAAATAATGCAAAGGATCTAAACGAATTTTTATTCTCGACAAAAAATGTAGAAGTTTGTTTCTTGTACATTTTCTTGTATTGTTTCTTGTCGCTAATTGCAAATAATCCTCTTAGCTCTCTTACAAGAACAGCCAAAACACCAACTGCATATTTTCTAGTTTTTATCTAAGAATCCCTTTGTAAAAGAAAAACTAGTGCAATACTTGGAGGAAGTGGAGTGGTCACATGGGAGATTTAGCATAGTAGACCATCATGATGGATGTGATTTCTTGGAGAAATATTGACATTTCATTACTTATGAAACACTGAGCATGAGCAAGATTTGCTTTGATTTAAAAAGACTAGGTCCTTACTATCATGATAAATCCACAAGCACAAGATCTGAAATACAGAGAATTCAAGCCAAAATATAGTCGTGGTCTAGGAAAACCATTGGGATGAAATCCAAGGTGGAGACGGGAAGAGTGATTGGGTGATTGAGAAATAATAGTGTTATTAAGATTAAATTCCTTATAAACATAGTAAAGAAACCTTTCATCACTGATCAACAACCAACGAAGAAATCACATAGCATATCAATATCTCTCTAAAATTAAAGATCTGAGGTGTTTGGAAGGATCAGACAACACCATAATGTATTAATGATAATCACATAACCATGAACCAGTTACTTTTCTCAAAATACATCTGTCCATGTACATGGAATATATCACATTTTTCAATAAATTTGTCTCCCATACAAAAAACCATAATCATTGCATGTTGGGGAAAAATAAAACATTAACAGGTTCTTCTTTAGTGAAAGAACCATGCTATGATAGAACCCAAAAAAATGATAACAAAAACCCATTCGCACAAAGGGAATCTATATTGATGGTCATCAATGATTTATGTTGCAATGGATGGTGATCCTATGTTATATTTGACATCTACATATGTGCTTAAAAATTCTCTGGACATTATATCAGTGGACATCTTTTCGATATCTGCAGAGCGATTGATGGTAAAATGTTGGAATTGACAACTCAAATTTATTGATTCCTTATGAAGAGGTTTTGAATTGTCCTTCTGAACCCAATAGATGCCTTTCATCTAATTACATATAACTCCGAGTTGGTGAAGACTTCAATATCAACGACATCATGTCATTTTGCCTCTTTTAGCCCTTCAACAAGGGCAATGTAATATGCCTCATTATTTGTCGTAATTCTAGGCACTTCTCTCTTTCCATGAAATAGATGATTTCTTGCCATATTGTAAAGGACGAATTTAATAACTACTCGACCTGGATTTGGAAAGCAGGACACTTCAATGTATAAGCGCCACTTTTGCACCACTTAAAAAACCTGAAAAATAAAATAACAATAAATTCATGTTAAACAAGTAGACAATTATCTATTTCCTAATATTCAACATGTTTTTCAATCATATATAATTCTAAAAGAAGATAATTTGTGGTCATTTACACTGCAACACTTTCAATATTGACAACTATTCTGCAAAAAACACATCTAGCAATCACCACTTTATTGAAATTGCTTGCAAACTCTAAAAATATTTATCCTTACCCGTTGTCCATACACCAAAAACCACATAACCCTAGACTAACAAAGCATTGTCTAAGCAAAGCATGATTCATGTATATGCCTTATGTGTGACAGAAATGCCATTTGTCATATAACATCACAAGTGTTTTCACTTTTGACAAGGTGTGTGTTTTGTGAATCTTCCTATGTTCATGTCTACCTGTCAGAGGGAGCTTCCATCACCTATTGAAGTTAGGGGAAGTTGATCTTCCTATGCTTGAAAAAATTAGTTGCATAACGCATAAGAGAAAAGGCATTTGCAATAAAATTCTAGGTGTTGCAGTGATGGTTTCTGCCAGGGCATCATCCTCTAGCACAATTCAAATGGTTTACTTTATAGCAAAGCTCATGTGGATTACATTTTGTGAATGCTCATAGAATAGCTGTCTAAAGGATAGCATGACCTGTGTCGCCTGCTTCTGTACCCTATACGGTTGCCAGCCATGTAACTGTCATGGATATCTGGGGAAAAGGAGTATCAACTGTAATATTTGCAGAAAAAGGCTTCTGGAAAATTCACTTCCGCATATTCTCCAAAACTAGTGACTGTAGATGTTACTGAAGCACAAGTGCTCTGTCCAGCAATCCATCAATTTCTTGCAAATGTATATGTATGTAGTCAATTCTAGACTCTGCATAAGTCCAAAATCATGATCCATAAGCATAGATTATATATGAATCAGATCAAATAGCATAGAAAGATAAAAACAACAAAAATCAAAGAATTGACAAAAAAGCGTAAAGAGAGAAGACAAATAGATAAAACAGAACATGAATCTCATTGTCCTTCTCCAAGAATTGGAGAGGCTGGAGATGGACCTATCTCAATACACAAGCCAGGAGACTTGCAAAAGAATATAATCCCAAAACCTTTTATTGATACTAAGATTAAGGGGAGGAAATCCAATGACCATGAACATAATCGGCACAAAAGAATGCCAGCTATTTGTGATGCAAAATTTCCCCTAAGATGAGACTCCTTGCGGCTTGCCTAGTTCATTTTGTATATGGGCGCTCCCTCTGAACTAAAGGAAGGATTTATGGAACAGGATCAACAGATAGAGATTGCAAATATTGGGGTTATCCAGAATTATCAGATACAATCAAATGTATGTCCATGTACATAACTCTATTATTTCATTGTTCTTGCTTGTGGGGATGCATCATACTGTGCAAATCTATAAACCTCTATTTTTTTTAAGGAATGTACCATGCAGTCTTAGTCCACGCCTCTCGCAGGTTCTTTGTATTTTGTTCCCGTAGTATTCCGAGATAAACAGGTTTTCAAAAGTTTAAAATTACCTGTGTTGTATTGGAATCACTTCCACCGGATAAGAATGGTTACCCAAATTTTGTCTTTAACTAAAATTAGGGACCAAAAAAGCCAGTACCAAAATGACAAAACAAAAAAATAAAATGCTAATTGTTGCTATATTTCTCGCCAACGATATGCGAAAAAACTGAAATCATTTGCGGCTGTTAGGGTCTTCAGAGATCGCCAATTCCAACTCCAATAACACTTCCAAAATTTTTGCCTGTGCCTCCCTTTCAAGCTTTTGCTGCTCTTCCCATTGATCTTGCAGCATTTGAGATCTTGGAGCAACCTGCATGGGACACTCCCACCTCCGACCAAGATTTATCTTTATGGATGTAAACCTCTGGTTAAATTTTACCAACGTCCGGACTCAGAGGTTATAAGTTTTCACAATGTTCTTAATGTTGTCTGAGAAATCACCCATCATTGCCCTAACTTCCTCTGTTGCATCAGAGCGGCCAGACGCAGAGGGGCCGGAGGTGTAAACAGATTGTTGCGTCTTCTTTCTTCTGGTGGGAGGGTCGGAAGCAGTCATATCTGGGCTTAGGCGTCTCTTCTCACACTTTGATATTTTCTTCTCGGAATTTAGTCCGATAGAGGCGGGCAGTTAGCCTGTGCTGGGCCCATGTAAGTGGTAGCCTATGGAGGGTCTGCTAGCAACAATTGTGAGGAGGATTGGTGGTGTTGGGACAAAGAGGGCTGCAAATATTTAAGGAAATTTTTCGCTGACTGCCACGCAAATTGTAAATTAAATTCGCGAGGCTCAAAAGGCATAAATCAATGCTCGAAAGCAATTACAGAAAATTCAAATCATTCTTCTGCTACATTCAGATATAGAAGTGATGTTACCTGATCAGATGCATGTACGGGACCTTGCAGACCATTTAATGGCAAGATGGCCGAATTGTGTGATTGCGACCATTAAATCCTTTGCTCCCCTGGAGCTGCGCATGTCGTGAGCAGAGAGAATGCAAACGATGGTTGCATGAACGAATGAGATGCCACAGCTTGCAGCCTCAAACCTATTCTTGGCCTTCCGGTTTCGCTTGTTCTGGTGCCCTGGTGAGCTGCAGGGGAGTGCCGGGTCGAATGCAGCCCGCGGTCAATTCCCAAATTCGAATTGAATTGAGGTGTGAATGGCGGCAAGAAAATGATGGAACTCTTGTCAGACATCATTAAATGTGGAGAGTGGCGGAGCTGAGCGGAGCTCGCGAGGGTGGAGGAGCTGGGCAGAGGAATTGCCGGCAGGCGGAGCCGGAGGTTTTTCCAGACAGCGCCGGAAACCGGGCCATTCTACCGCCTGGGTAGACTACTCCAAAACAATATAGTAATAACAATTATTAAATAATAATAATCATTAGTGTAATAGTGTCACAAAATAGTAAAGCATAAAACATAAAACAAACAAACGATATAGTAATAACATGAATTAAAATTGCCCACGGGGCTTTGGATTGACGGTGAATGGGTGCACTGTTAGGGCACTCCTTGCGATAGGTCACCGGTTCAAATCCCCCATGGGTACTTAGGTTAGTCTTAACATAGAAAAAGAAAAAAAAAAACATGAATTAAAATTATTAATATAGTAATAACAATTATTAAATAATGGTAATGATTAGCATAACAGTGTTACAAAATAATAAAACATAAAACATAAAACAAACAAACAAACAAACAATATAGTAATAAGATGAATTAAAATTATTAACATAGTAATAATATGATTAGAAATTAAGAGCAAGTAATTGCTCAGGCTCGGTACCTTGACCTTGTCTATACGCAGTCAGGTACCTTACATGAAAAAATCCTCGACCTTCCAAAACACAATCAAATAACTACAGCTCCTTCAGGGTCGCATGTCGCTGATGGTATGATTGGTTCAGTTAGTACCAAAAGTAAGAATAAATATTCAAATAAATATTCTCCTATTATAACTTTACGAGATTCCCCGACAGGAGACTCTTCCGCTAAATTCCTACAGATATCCATGTAGTAAAATCATCTACAGTCAAATCAAAATCCAGTGGTAAAAAGAAGGGGAAAAAGAAAAATAAACAAACCTCAAAAGAGAAATCAGAGAAAAATGAATCTAGTGACAAAATTATTAATATAGTAATAACATGAATTAAATAATGATAATGATTAGTATAATAGTGTTACAAAAGAGTAAAACATAAAACATAAAACAAACAAACTGTATTGTAATAACATAAAACAAAATTATTAATATAGTAATAACATGAACTAAATAACGATAATAATTAGTATAATAGTGTTACAAAATAGTAAAACATAAAACATAATACAAACAAACAATATAGTAATAACATGAATTAAATAATGATAATGATTAGTATAATAGTGTTACAAAAGAGTAAATCATAAAACAAACAAAAAAACAATATAGTAATAACAAGAATTAAATAATGATAATGATTAGTGTAATAGTGTGACAAAATAGTGTTACAAAACAGAAAAACATAAAACATAAAACATAAAACAAACAAAGAAAATAGTAACAACATGAATCTAAATTATTAATATAGTAATAACATAAATTAAACAAGGATAATGATTAGTATAATAGTGTTACAAAATAGTGTAACATAATAGTAAAACATAAAACAAACAAACAATATAATAATAACATGAATTAAATAATGATAATGATTTGTATAATAGTATTACAAAATAGTGCTGCAAAATACCAAAACATAAAACATAAAACAAACAAACAATATAACAATAACATGAATTAAAATTATTAATATAGTAAGAACTTAAATATACTAATGATAATGATTAGTATAATAGTGTTACAAAATAACGTAACATAATAGTGAAACATAAAACATAAAACAAACAAACAATATAGTCATAACATGAATTAAATAATGATAATGACTTGTATAATAGTGTTACAAAATAGTGTAACATAATAGTAAAACATAAAACATAAAATAAACAAGCAATACAATAGCAACTTGAAATAAAATTATTAATATAGTAATAACATGAATTAAATAATTATAATAATTGGTATAATACTCGTACAAAATAGTAAAAAATAAAACATAAATAGAATTAAAAAATACTAAAACATAAAACTTAAAACAAACAAACAATATAGTATTAACATGAATTGAAATTATTAATATAGTAATAACATGAATTAAATAATGACAATGATTAGTGTAATAGTGTCACAAAATAGTAAAACATAAAACATAAAACAAACAAACGTATAGTAATAAAGATTAATAATGAAACGATAATAAAACAGGTTACAAAATAGTAAACATAAAACATAAAAACAAACAATATAGTAAAAACATGAATTAAGTAATGAAATGATTGTATAATAGTGATACAAAAATATAAAATATAAACATAAACAAATAAAAAAATAGTAATAACATGATTAATAATGATAAATGATTAGTATAATAGTGTTACAAATAGTAAAACATAAAACAAACAAACAATATAGTAATAACATGAATTAAATAATTATAATGATTAGTATAAGTGTTACAAAATAATAAAACAGACAAACATAAAACAAACAAAAATATAGCAATAAGATAAATTAAGATTATTAATATGGTAATAACATGAATTAACATTTTTAATATAATAATAACATGAAGTAAATAATGATAATTCTTAGTATAATAGTGTTACAATATAGTAAAACATAAAGCATAAACAGACAAAGAATATAGTAATAACATGAATTAAAATTATTAATATAGTAATAACATGAATTAAATAATGATAATGATAACTATAATAGTGTTACGAAATAGTGTTACAAAACAGTAAAGCATAAAACATAAAACAAACAAACAATATAGTAATAACATGAATTAATAATTATAATGATTAGTAAGATAGTCTTACAAAATAGTGTTATAATACAGTAAAACATAAAACATAAAACAAACACACAATATAGAAATAACATGAATTAAAATTATTAATATACTAATAACATCAATTAAATAATGATAATTATAAGTATAATAGTGCTACAAAATAGTGTTAGATAATAGTAAAGCGAAAAACATAAAACAAACTAACAATATAGTAGTAACATGAATTAAAATTACTAATATAGTAATAACATGAATTAAA
>APFE031407292.1:0-15381 GCA_000404065.3 Pinus taeda
TAAATTTTCAGACTGGATCCATGAACATTAATCAATCATCAAGAATTTCTTCATCAACCAAACTCCTTTTCATCAATTTAAGTAGATATTTCTCTGACAGCTGTACCCAAATCACAGTACCAGAAACCATACACCAGAAAACTGAACCCAGAACACAGCAATAAATCACAATTCAAAATATATACGCTACTTTAACAGCCTGAAACCTGCGTGCATACGCTTCTGCATATGGAAGAAGCTGCGTATACGCTTCTTTACTTCTCTTAACTTGCGTGTATATGCGGCTTCACTTCACTGAACCTGCGTACATATCTATAAAGGATAATTCACTCTTTTAGATATTCAATCACTAATTAACCCAGATTATCAGACTTATAGATCAAGTAAGCGCCACATCTACCAGATCAAAATCATACAAAGATACTATCATTCAAGCTTAAAGATTATGACCCATAAATAGATCTTATCCTTCTTTTGTGCTAAGGTTCCTCCTTCATTCAGATCCAGATCTGTATCACAACCCAATTACCAATATACCAGTTCTAGCACTTTATCAGATATTCAATAATAATGCAGATGATCCTTTGCCACATGATCTCCTTCCTCTTTTATAGTCTTAGGCCTTCCTTAATACCATGGTCCAAAACCATAACATTTCAATACCATGAACCCAAAAATAGGGATCAACACATCTGTCGAGACGCCATGGTCCAAAACATAGGTTCAAATCCCAAGGACTAACTACCATGGACCAAAAGTATGATCCCCAATATATACGCACTTTTTCAACGTATAACTCGCGTGTATACACGTCGTTGTTTAGATGAACCTGCGTATATGTCTCTTTCTTCTCTCTGAGTGCCTGAATTGAGATCTGTTACCAAAGAGAGTTGCCATCAAGGACAACACCTGTGCCATAGCTCCAAACCTGTGCCAGAATGCCAACAATCTCCCCCTTTGGACTTGATGGCAACACCAAGATCTCTCCCCCTTCATCAAGGACAAAGAGTTGTGCTCCCCATGAGTACATGCTGAAATCTATGTTTTGCTTGTGCTCACCATGCTTTCTCCCTTCTCGGGACTATAATTTGAGGTCAAGGCACTTATGTTGCCACCAAAAACATAGTTTTTGCTCTTCTGTGCAACTGCTAGTGTGATAACTTGATTTAGAAAGATTGATATATTGGTCAAGATTCAGTCTCTTAGATAATTTCCTATTCTTTTACCATAGTTCTCTCCACATGCTTTTCTGTTCATAGGTTACTGTTCAACATTTTCTATTTCTAGGTCAAGAATTAGGTTAACGAGTGATATTTTTGTATTCATAGTACAACTAGTTTTTTTCCCGCTCAGTTTTGATAAGTAAATGTGCGGATATCTCGCAGGACATCTCAGCTCATCATACATCCATAAAATAGCCACCACCAGCTCACTTCTCATAGATTTCCTAAGTCATTCACAACATTTTGCCAATCTGCCCTAATTTCTGTGTTTTCTCCATAAGCTTCTTTCTTGCGATTTGAACAAATCCAAACCTCACATTCATTCTTGATCTTCCTTGATAAGTTCTAGACACCACAACACCTTCATCTAGCCTTCAACTCCCCTTTCCTATCATTTTTCCACCTTCAAAACTCAAAAAATAGCTCTCGGCCTCCTCCTATAGATCCTCCTATAAATCATCCTGTAGATCCCATGCAACCTCCTGTAGAATTTCCTGTGAGTGATTTTTTGAAGTCTAATCGCTAAGAAAGTCTTTAGAAGGGTATTAGGGGCTTCGTAGGACCTTTCCACACATTCCTCCACCTCTACAACAACCAAATCCACCTTCCTTCGCCACCAAACCTCTACACAATCACAAGCAGATAAATCACAAGCATAATGATTTCACATAAAAACACTCAAAAGCACAAAAAGGTATTTTCTTATGATTTATTTTCAGAAGTAGCTTGAATAAATTCAATTTACCTTTTCAATAGTCAGTAGCACTCATTTCACCAATTTCCATCTCTTTTCTTGCAAAAGTAGGGTTAATAGGTAAATCAGGGTTTGCTAGGGTTTGCGTTACATTTTAGTTTTCCTTCTCTTTGTGCAAATAAAATAGCCTCTATAGCATTAGCTTTCTTTCATCATAGTTAAAAGCTTCTTCTAAGAAATCATAGAAGTTGGCTTGAGCTCATTAGTGATCTTGCGCGAGCTAACCAAATGACAGCTTGCAGTAAGAGCTAGTACTTGTGCATATAGCACCATCACTTCCAAGTTTGTTATGAACTACCGGGTTGATAAAGGTAAAGAAGGAAGCCCCCAGTTTTGCAGCATTATTGTTGCAATACTAATGCTCACCATATTTTTGGCGTCGTTGGCAGGGAAGCATGAGAGTATTTTGTGATTACTACCTTTCTTCTATGTTCTATTGCAACATTCTTCTAAGTAGTTTATTTATGCAAAAGTAGAGTAGTTGTTTGATTTCAATTCTGCAATTTTAATTCTGTAAAAGTAGACTAGGAATTTCATGCTTTCATTTCAATTCTGCAATTTTTAAATAAATATCCGAAGCTTCCATGTTTAAAATCTTCGTAACGGAAGTCCTGTAAATGGTTGGGCCAGATGGAGCTGAGGAAGTTAGTTTGGGTTCCTTTCCCCTATTAGGATGGAATAAAATCAAGAAGTAAGACCTTCTCCCATGATGAGAGGAACCGTCTCCCATCCATCCAAGATATTAATACCTCTCTTTTTCCCAAGAAAAATATATTTGGATTTTTGGAGTGAGTTTGAATAATCAACAAGTCATCTATATCTTGTAGCTTTCTAGTGTATGTTTGAGGGAGAATAGTATGTTTTTGGTTTGGTATGAGACTAGAGGGAAAGAGGCCTTAAAAATTTTGTTGTTGGGGTTATCCATGAAGTTCTAGAAAAAGTGTGGGAACCTGGATACGTCAGTGGAGACCAACAACGTCAAGGCATCAATTGTAATATCTTTCTGGTTTGTATAAATGCAACTATTGATTGATTTCCTACATGAAGTGTCATTTTACATCTTTATGGCTTTATGTTGCCTGACCTATTAAGTAGGTTGAATACAATATTGTATGCTATCATGTTTTTTGTTGTTGTTGTTTTCTTTTTTTAGGTATTTGAAGGAAGGAAAGGGAATATAGCTGGAGTGAGGAAGTATGATCATCACCAACAGGAATAGCATTCTAGGAGGTAGGCCTTCTTAATTGGTTCTAGCTTAAGGAGATTTTCCATAGATTGTTTGTTTGTGGCTACACCCACTCTCTCAGGCTAGAGGAATTGTTTGTGTCCACACTGAAAATTTACCTGCACCACAGTGGGAAAATTCATTATCTCATGATTGATAATTCTTCCAAGTGTTTGACTACAACTCATTTATTCACACTTATTAGATTGTTCTGGGTACCTTGGCTCTCATCATCATTATCAGTGAGTAGTTTCACATTTTTTAATGGTATACATCAATGACCGATAATCAAATTATTTCTTACATGGTTGACTTTAGATCATCTATTCCCATTGTGTAGAAATGCACCATGGCGGCTGGTGAAGACCTAGAGTTTGCATCAACATTTCTTGGTTCACTTGTTAGTTTCTCATGTTTCTTCTAGTTGACACGATCCACCTTATATGTTGCAGTTCCTTACATCAACATCCTATATGTTGGCACCTAAGTTGTAGTGTAGTACCATTTATTTCACCATTTGATTTGGTACTTTTTGGATCAGTTTTATGACTTCAGTGATCAGGTTCATACTTCAACATCATTAATTAGTTCTTTATATGTGATATTCATACATGTACTTATTTGGATATGATGAGATGATCCATTATGTATTTTCAATTCCTTTATACTTGTATGCATATTGGATCCACTTTTGTACTTGACATGCAGAAATGCTTTACTATCTCTGAGAATGGGTATACCCACCTCAAATAATAGTTTCTTTCTTATCTCTTTCACTTGCTTCGCAAGTTAAATTTTGGTGAACTCTTTCCCGGTCTCAACATGATTCCTTCTATACACTTAATACATTTCAGCCATCATATACCCTTTCTAACCTCATAGATTAGGGGGCATCTGTTATAGCACCATTTACCACCCTTGGTAGATATGATGCTCTAGTTATGGCCTAGGGAAACACTTCCTCTCCAGACTTCATCCAAAGTATAAAACATAATGTTTTATTTCCTATATGCTACTTTTACCGATGTTAAAATTGTGTACACGTGGGTTAGGATATACCCAACCTACGTTATGTATTAAGTCACTTAAAAGTAATAAATCTCCTTACATGCGGGTGGAGTTTATGGGTTTTACCTATTACTCACTTACTATAGCATGTGGCCCAACTATTTTCCAACGGAAAAAAACTAATTTGGAGAAATATAAATAAACATCCATGGGAAGGCCTAAAGGAGGAGGAGAGATGAGATATTGACATTATAGTTGACTGATCCCTGGTCAAGTCTAAAGAAATCCATGTGCCTCCTGCACTCCCCAAGCTTTAGGAAAATCTTGTTTCCTCTTTTGAGATATCCTTCATCCCTCTCGTGATATCCTTGTGTATGTTAACATAGGAATATTTTTGAAGGCGAGATAGGATGGATCCAGATGACGGTTCAAATTGGAGCTAGAGGTTATAGTTTTCCACCTTTCTTATGGCTTACATCAATAAAGAAATATTGTATTAATGTGGAATTATTCATTTTATTATATGATCTAACATATATCATGAGTATGTTTTATGTTATTGCTGTTATATATGCTTTGCTTGGACAATTTACATGTTTCAAAGGCATTGGAGGAAGCAAAGGGCTTGGACCCTATGAGATCTACCCAAACATTGGACCTCCGAGTAAGGTCACTTCTTCCCAACTTAGTAGTATAAGCATTTAAATTGTTTCTCTATGCATCTCTTACTATTTTTTTCCCTATGCTCTGTTGGGGTTTTCACCCGAAGACCCTAGGGTGTTCCCACCCAGAACTAGTATTCTTATATAAGGTGGGTGACATCCAAGGATATCCACAAATATAAAGTGCCAAAATGGAAGAAGGGAGTTGAAAAAATTGTATGTGTATTTGAGAAGGATATCCTTACATGTTTCATGGAACTACAAGTCCATTTACTTATACACCTAGTTGTTGACATTGAACTAGTGGGTGTTGTATCAATGAGGTAGATTTTTTTCCTTGAGAGGTATATGAAAACTCTAATAAGATAAGTAAAACAAAAGGCACATCCGAAGGGTTGCATGGTTGGAAGGTATGTATTGAATGAAAATTTTTTCTTCCTATGTGAATTCCTTGATAAGGACCTCGAAGATGGGCCACACTTCTAGGATACATTTGGATATTATTGGTTGATAAAAACCACAATCTAATGGTGTTCAAGTATAAATTAATAAGTAAGCTCATGAGAATTTTTCTTGCTTTTTATTTTGGTCATTAATTTACTCTGCAATTTATCTTTCTAATTAATAACATCCCCTTTCGAGATTTGGAATAAGCATGTTCACCTATATTACATGTAGACAAATGTGATTTACTAGATAATTTAATTTTATGTACCACATGGACTTTATGAAAAAATTGATTGATTTGTATGATAAGAAGAGAGAAGAAAAGTCACGAGCAAGGAGACAATTTAAAAGATCGAACCCAAGGAATAGCCCATTTCCTATTTATTTGCAAGGGGAATGGGCCAAATATTCCATACTAGAATGGGTTACTGAACAAATTCAAAATCAAATAGAAGATGCAAGTATAGTTCAAACATAACAGAAGATGAAATCAACATGTCCAGAGGATGTGAAAGAAAGGTATAGTTGGAATTTTATAGAATGTTGTTTCCTTACAATTTTGATACTATTAACTATTTTAATGTTCAACATTATATTTGTTTTAACAAAAATAAATTGTCTTCACATGCAAGGAAATATATAGAAATGTGGGCATATGGTCGACATTCTTGTGTAGAATGTGTAGATGTAAAGAGAAAATCCTTGAATTGTGGCATCATGGTTGAATTCAAGGAATCTAGTTGATCAAGCACAAAGGATAAGAATTGTATTGAAAGGAATCAACAATATGTTGGGAAAATACAAAAAATTAATATGTTGGACTATCTCTCTTTTAAATGTTTTAAGTGCAGATGGTATGAAGCATTTGAGAGGACATGAAGACATGATACCCATTATGGATTGTTTTCTATAGATTCCTCAAACTTCCTACTAGCGGATAAGGATCGTTAGGTTTTTTCAATTCATTGTGAGAAGGTTTTTATTTAACTCAATTAATCGGAAGCGGTAGTGATCAAAACTCTATTAATACATTGCTTATTAAGAATATATACCTGTTTTTATTGATCAATAAAATTGTTATGACATACATCTAATATTTCTATGTGCTCATTCATGTGCAGGTATTGAATGAAGTTATTTTGTCCTTAAAATGGATATTTGTTAGACATTATGATTTAAGATTAAAGCATGCATTTGATGATGCATTAGTGGATACTGAGCAAAAAACTGACAGCCAACAAAATTAGAGAGAGGGATTAGAGAACATCAAAGAAATTGACATCCATGTTGATGTCGAAGATGGTTATGTTAAAATACAAGAAAACAACATTAATACAGAGTTACATGATGTTATAGAAGACGACAATATGGATGGTATAGAAAATAATGATCCAAATACATTTGGTAACAATATGGATGGTCTATAGTTAAATTTCAATG
This sequence comes from Pinus taeda, assembly GCA_000404065.3. Taxonomy (NCBI): domain Eukaryota; kingdom Viridiplantae; phylum Streptophyta; class Pinopsida; order Pinales; family Pinaceae; genus Pinus; species Pinus taeda. Next base: position 6,760 of record APFE031407292.1, read on the forward strand.
ATGATGAAGATAACACAAGTCAAGAAGAGGATGATGATAATATTAACTACTTGAAAAATTGTATCAACATTGAAAATAATACATTGGATGACATTGTTACATAAAATGATGTTAATTACCAACACTTGTAAATTTTCAGAATTATTTGTAATCTATCTTTAAAAAATGACGATTCTAATAGCCTAAATTTGAAATTATTCAGTGTTATTTGTATGAATACAAATTACCAATTGAAATATCATTAAAGTGTTCAGGATATATGGCATGAATTACTTACAGAAAAAATTAGGATTAACTGAATGCTTCTTCCTTTCATTTTGTATCAATATATGTTTGTGATGACATAAGAGTTAATAAAATATTAATTCCTATATTCCATAATGATTTTAATAAGCAACTTTGTTAAATTCATTATTTTCATATTGTTTGCATTCCAATGTTGGTCAAACTACTCTTACATTTAATTATTGATCTAGGTAGGCTTTAATTTTTACAAGACTATCACACTAATTATATGCTAAGAAAAATGATGACTAGAATAAAATAATCTCAACTCAAAGTCCATGCACACAAATTCTCAGAAATCAACAAATCTATTATGCCCTCTACATAGATTCAATGTGAGGAAATAATGTCGAATAAGCTACTTGGTCATTCAACCACTCTCACAAAACTCCTGAAAACAATCAAATATTCAATCTTCACACATAAAAGGAAGTCTAATCCAAACTGTAACAACAAAGAAAATAATTCACTGCCAGAGTAAACTGAGGGGCTAGTCCAGAACTTAAGTTTTCACACCATCCAAATCTTACTACAATTAATTAAATTAAACATAATTAACGATAATAATAGTATTCCCCCATGTTCAGGTGACATAAGGGTGATCACCTTGGCAAACTGATAGTTGCATGCACATGCAAAGTGTCCTTCAGCTCATGGTAAGAACTTCACCTCATTTATCCACCCATCCCCTCTTCTTGGAATACATAGACCACGCTATCGATCGAGGTTGTTTATCAAGTAGTGAATTTTCCTCCTTGTTATTCTTGCTCTGGTTGCCTACACTGATGATCCTCGTTTCTCTCTTTAACCTCATCCCTATTCCCTACTTCGCCTACATCACACTCATAAGAGGTGATAGACGGAGAGTCCATCACCTAGGTCAGTGCAGAGGTCGTGGAAAACCCCCAAACACCCTAGATGACACCTCCATAGCCACTTTATTTGACTACAACATACATGATTGCATTCATAGAAAGGTGATGGCCATGCAAGAAGAGGATATATACCATAAGGATAAGCAATAAGCTAAAACAAAGGACACCAACTAAATTGTTTAGCTCTTTTTTCTCTTCAACCACTCGTCCTCCTCCCTGAAGCATTTGTACAAATACCTACATATCGACTACCCTCCCAATGTCCCTTCAACTATTGTGTCTCCCATGCACTCTCCTCTAGTTAGTTCTTCCAATACCCCTCTCACAAATCTCCTATGCCTCCCTCTATTCCCCTCACTCCCTTGTTGACAACTGAGGCTCCCCCCATTCTCCCCCTTGGCCCAGCCCATACAGTTGTTTCCTTGTTGAAGAGCTTCTGGAGGTGACTAGTTTAGTGCAGGCTCATCATAGTTCTCAGGCCCATTCAGTTTCGAGTTCAACATCAGTTTTGCTTCAAAGTAGCACATGTTATTTATCGACCACTTGATCAACATAAGGTTCTTTATCTCTCCTTATTTTTGTTTGATGGATCACAAAATAGTCTTGTTTTGGATTAGTGGTCATGAATATGATAACGCCCCTCACGCACAATTCATAAGTGCCAAGCTTTTAACTGAGGCACCCCAAGTGTTATTGCAACTCACATTTTCTACCACCCCTTAGACTACTATCTAGACATTGCGAGGCTCAAACCTCCTGTGTAATTTGTATGGCCAGTGATTTTCAAGGAAAAATTAGGAAGTTGTAAGCTCTGGTTCCCTCCATATGTAGAGAACCTTTGATTTTTCTCTCTGGTTTTCTTGTTATGAGGAAACTATGAACCCCATAGCTATAAATGCTATATATTTTGTTCAATTGATATAATGTTGAAGGTATGGTATGAAATGTTGACAGAAAAGTTAGGATTTCTTGAATTCTTCTTCCATTCATTTTGTATCAACATATGTTCATGAAGACATAAAATTTAATAAAATATTATTTACCATATCTCACAATAATTTGAATAAGAAACTTTGTTAAATTCATTAGTTTTATATTGTTTGCATTTTAATGCTGGTCGACCCACTCTTACATTTAATTGTTGATCCAGGTAGGCTCTAATTTTTACAAGATTTCCACATAAAGTCTATTCTAGGCATATGATGATTAGTGTAAAATAATCTCAACCCAAAGTCATTGCACACACACTGTCAATAATCAACAAAGTTTTTATACACTCCACACATATTTAATGTGAAGACTTACCATAGAATGAACTACTTTTTCATTTAACCACTCTCACAACACTCCTAAAAACATCATCCCTTCAATCTGCACACACAAAAGGAAGTGTAATCCTAACTATAACAACAACAAAAAATAATTCACTTCCACGCTAAATTGAGGGACCAGTCTAGGGCTTAAGTTGTCACACAATCCAAATATTAATTCAATTATTTAAATTAACAACGCAATTAACTATAACAACAATAGTAACAACAATCACATAGATGAAAATTTTTTATGAAATATGTCATTCAACTACTCCCATATCACTCCTAAAAACCACCACTCAATCAATTTTCACACATAAAGGAAGTGCAATCCAAATTGTAACAACAAAGAAAATAATTCATTGCCACCCTAATCTAAGGGAACAATCCATGACTTAAGTTGTCACACCATCCAAATCTTATTTCAAATAATTAAATTACACAATAATTAACTTGAACAACAAAAATCATATAACTAAGAGAAAGTTATGCAATATTTCATTCAACCACTCTCACAACACTCCTGAAAACCATCACTCATTCAATTTGCACACACATAAAAGGAAGTACAATCCAAAATGTAACAACAAAGAAAATAATTCACTACCACACTAAACTAAGATACCAGTCCAGGACTTAAGCTATCACACCATCCAAATTTTACTCAAATTAATAAAATTACACACATAATTAGTTGTAAAAATAGTAGCAACAACAATCACATAATTGAGAAATATTTATGATATATGTCACACAAATTCTCTCAAAATAACCTTGAAAACTAGTGTAGGGATTTGTTTGGAAAAATTAACTCTGAACCTAGGTGAGGACCCATTAAGACAACACCTCTAGTGCATCAATCGGTTTGAATTGACATTAGGAAGACCTTTCATTGAGTTGCATTTGATTTTTTTTTTGTCATAAACTTGCTTTTCCTTGATCAGCACACCCCCTAGTCTGCTAATAGAGCATTGCAGATAACTTTGTCTTTCTTTGTACCTGCGTTGAAGAGAAATGGTAGCCCATTTGTACCTCTGCTCACCATTACTCCATGCAAAACATTTCCTTTTCAGTCTTTTCTCTCTAATCAAGTTGGTTCCAGTTGATCCTCCTTATGTTCCTGAGTGTGTTTATCTCTCTCAGAAGCCTACATATTGTGTGATTTTGGTTTTTAGTGCATTTTATGAGAATATGTTTACATTTTTATTTTTTCTTGTGATAAGGTCATTAGAAAATTGATTTCTTGATCATTGGGTTCCTTTAAAGAATTGGTGTTTTAGTCATCATTTTCACTAGTTTCGTTTACCAGTGATTAGATGAATATCTTAGTTTTCATCAGAAAATTAATTGAAATTGAAAAGAAAAATCTTATGCATCATTAATTGCATGTAGGGATTTTATTTTTATTGGAATAGTGAAGTTGAGGAAATTTATTATGTCATGACGTGTTTGTTGCAATGTTGTTCGATTTCTTATTCCCCTACTTAGTTATGCCTTTCATTATTAAAAAGAAAATGAAAAGAGTTATTTTTGTCATCTTAGTTATATGATAGGTGTGTTCAAGTGACAATAAGTTTTGAGCCTTGAAAATTGAAACATATTTCAAGACAAACTCTAAAATTCACTCAGTTAACCTAAGGATCATTTGAAACTTAACAACTCACGTAGAGGTCTAGGCTAGAGATATGTTATGATGTCTTTAAATGTAGGAGTTGTTGTTCTTTTCTAGTGTTTCATTTCAGGGGTGCTATCTCGTTCCACGTACATAAGTTCATATACCATTCTCCACATACCTAAGGGTATATTGTATGGAACACAATGCATGAAAAATATATGGGAATGCTCTGATCATATGGTTATGCATTAGACAACACTAATACAAAGTTCACTTCCATGTATCTTTGAGTATATTTTGGAAGCCCATCATACGTTGTTATCCTCACCATAGGTAACCAGGTCTGCTACCTTATATATTATGATACAACAAACACAACATTCAAGGAGATTTTCTTCGTCTTTGTAAATGCTTGGTTCTCCAAGGTGGTATATTGCAATTCACAATTTCTTTGTAGACCCTTATTCCTAGTCACCCCTTTGTTTGATTTTGTGTCTTTAATTTCTAAAATCAATTAATTTATTTCCAGAACAACAACCTCCCCATGGAAAAAATCATTTCTACATATCAGGTTGAGAATAATGGTGATAATTCTCGAGTCTAGAAATTAAGGAAACCCCTCTAATGGGGATCCTCAAAATTTTACTTCATTTTTGAAATATTGATGATCCTTAAATGGCAATGTTGTCCCTTCCTAGATTTACCATTTGTTTTCTAGTTTGGTTTCTTATGACCACTATGGTTCTGAAAGTCCAAACTAATCCTCAACCAATTTCTCCTCCACCTATAACATTTCAACCTCAAATCCATCCTAAAGTTGTAGCTTTTCCTTCTTCACTTGTTGTTTCTTCATCCCTCTCTTCCTACTCACCTGGTGAAATTCTTGATTCTAGTAACTATAAGGCTAAGAAAAAGACGAAAATAATGAAGAAGAAGAAAAATAAGCATGGGGAACCAAGGAGCCATTATTGCAAAGTATGGAAAAATCTTCCAATTAGCCCTACAAAGTTAAATTCCCTTGCAGTTTATGTGAGGGTGATTACCTTCTTAGAGATTGTCCTAGTATTCAAAAGGTATTAGAAGTGTGGTCCATCGGTGTAACACCCTTGTCCCACATTTACCCAAGATAACTGGTCCACTACTGTAACCATGTGATGAGAGGCTACTATGATGTGATTCAACTCCCTAATTATATTTAAGGAAGTGGAAGTGACAAACATAACCAAACTAGCCTCCCATACATGCTACAAAACATTCAAGAGCCACCCAACCCTTCCAGGTAACCAACCCCTGAGACAACTTGACATTTTACTGTCCTAGACCCTTAGTTCCTCCCATGACAAGACATGCCAAAAAATGAGGCTTTCTAGTAACTCCCACAATAATGCATTCATGCAACCGAGGATGTTTTCAACTAGGTTTGAGCTAGCAACCCTAAATTTTGTGGCATTGTTTCAAGGCCAAGACTTAGGCCACTACCCAAAACTTCATAAAAACTTAAGAAAAGATTAAGAACATTGAGACAAAGTTACTAATGAAAATATTTTAATCAATGACTTGATTGTACCCCTACTAGCCATGAAAGGCATTTGGTAAAACATGTCACAAATATGCATTCTAGAAGTCATGAAAATATATTTGAGCATAGGGGTCTCATACTTATATGATATTTGTAAAGAAGAATTGTTAGTTTATCAAAAGAGATGCGTTATCATCTATTAGGTCATATATTCATTGTACATTCATTTCTAAATCAAAACATGATGATATACATAAATCAATTTTGTCAAAAAGCATACTCATAACAAAAAAAAATAACATGGATATAAGAGCCTTAAAATCCACATATAAGCTAGTACATTTAAACATGAAATGCCAAAGAGAAGAAGCTATTATTATGAATGCAAGATCCAACAAATGATTGGACTTCCATGAACCACCTAACCGTAGATAGGTTGAAAAAAATATTTATTTCATCCAATCACCCACGTGCCATATTCCAAGCATGAATGTGGGACTCAAAACCAAATGCAAGCCATATTTCATTAACCTTTACTTCAATTCCCACCAGATCACTAGGCCCTAAACAAGCATGGATTCCATTGGATTTCTCCACCAACACTATGAAGAATTTTACTATCTCCTAGTCTCTAGCCTTTACCATATATCTCACCATACCATGGTCTAGGATTCTTAGGCCTAGTCAAGATTCCACCCTCCAAGATTTACCATATATCCTACCATTTACTAGCCAACGATTCCTAGGACTAACCGAGGGCACATGCCTCTAAGACTTACTGTACATTCCACCATACAATCATATATTATTTCTACGCCCACCGAGACACACAAAAATCCTACTTTACCACAATACCTCTTCGGTATTTGTTTGAGAGACCACCTCACCCAGTTTCGAAAACATCCAAAAATCCAGGTCAACCAAATACAAGAGAACCCATCACACCATGGCTATCTAGAAATGGAAAGGTAAGGCTGAAGAACACTGTCACACCTCGAAAAACCTATGCCAAGGACAACAAGAGAACCAAATACAGAAAAGCATTTACCATGCATGCCCAAAACTATCAAGGAAACCACACATGCAAATTGATTCCTACAAATAATAATGTTATAGTTGCTAGATCCTACTCTTCCTTTCTCTGATACCAACTGTGACAGAAAACAGAGGATATTACAGTGGATCTGTTGTAGGTTGCGTCTCTTTATTTTGCTGGATTATAGAAAGGAAGGACTGGCTGTTCAGGGTGGACGTATCCCAAACTGGGTGAACCACCTATATCTGTGTCTCTCTGGTTTTATGCATTTTCTATGTTTATATTTATGAAATATTCTATTTGTTCCATTGCTCTGTAATATATAATTTTCTAACAACTGGTATTAGAGCTGAAGGTCTATTTGGCCAATAAACTCACAAGCAAGAAGGGTTCCTCATTCGAGTGGGAGCAATGGAAGAAGATGGTAAACTTAAGGTCGAGAAATTTAAGGGCCAAAACTTCTCACTGTGGAATATGCAGATGGAAGATTACTTGTATCAGAAAAACTTGTACCTACCATTTGGCGGAAAACAAAGATACCGACGAGTATGACAGATGAAGAATGGAACCTTCTCGATATAAAGGCACTCGAAACAGTACGGTTCTTCCTCGCAGCGTCAGTCACCCTCAACATTTCGAAGCAAACAATGACATAGGGTTTGGTTAATTCATTGGCGAAACTATATAAAAAACTTTCGGCCTTAAACAAGGTATTTCTTATGAAACGGTTATTTAATATGAAGATCTCAGAAGGTGGATCTATTTCAGACCATTTAAATGATTTTAATACTGTTACAAGTCACTTAAGTTCTATAGCGATAAACTTTGATGATGAAGTTAGAGCTCTGTTATTCTTCTGCTCATTGCTAGAAAGTTGGAATGGTTTAGTAATGGCAATTAGTAACTGTGTTTTTGGATCTAGTACTTTAACTTTTGATGATGTTGTTGGTGCTATCCTTAGTGAGGAAATGCGACGGAAAAGATACGGTGAGACATCGGGTAATGCTTTAAGTGTAGAGTCTAGGAGAAGAAAAATGAAAAGAGGAAAGAGCTCAAGATATCACAGTTAATAAAGGAAAGGCAGATCCAAGTCCAGATCGGGGATAATGTGTTGGAAATGCTGGAAAGAAAGGACACCTAAAGAAAGACTGTAGATCTCAGAAGGGAAAAGAAGGAGATGCACAACAAGAAAACAATCATGAAGTGAATGTCACAGGTGAGGTGATACAAGATGCTTTGATTATTTCTTTCAAAAATATTACTGATTCTTGGGTGGTAGATTCAGAGGCCTCATTCCATGCCACACCTGATAAGAAATATTTTGACGACTATGTTCAAGGAGATTTTGGACAAGTCCATTTGGGTGATGATAAACCCTGTAAAATTGTTGAAATGGGTAAGGTTCTTATAAAACGACGAAATGAAAACCAATGGCTACTAAAGGAGGTAAGGCATGTTTCAGATTTGAAGAAAAATTTGATTTCAACAGGGCAGTTAGGCAGTGAAGGTTGTGTGACAACTTTCAGAGATAAAGTTTGGAAGGTCACCAGAGGAGCCCTGGTAATAGCAAAAGGCGAAAAGGTTGGTACATTGTATTTATGGAATGGTATTTCTAACTCTATTAATGCTTTAACTTCCAAAGGAGCAGATGCAACATTATGGCATCATAGGTTCGGACACATGAGTGAAAAGGGCATGAAGATTCTTAACTCAAGGAATTTGTTACCAGATTTGAGGAATGTTGATTTTGACTTATGTGAGAATTGAATTTATAGAAAACAGAAGAGAATCAGATTTCTCAGAGTTGGGAAAGAAAAGAAGACTGAAAAATTAGAGTTTGTGCATATAGATGTATGGGGACCTACTCAGGTATCATCTCTCGGTGGCTCTCATTATTATGTTCCTTTTATTGATGATGCAACTAGAAAAACTTGGATTTATTGTTTTAAGAATAAATCTGATGTATTTGATACTTTCAA
>APFE031407293.1:0-29724 GCA_000404065.3 Pinus taeda
TCACTGGCTACCTGCTGGAACTATGCATTGCAAATTCCTAGCAGTCAGTGGTGGAACCTTGCTGACTGGAACTGCATAATACAAAGTTTAGTCTAGGCACATGTCAGGAGAAACTATGCATTGCACAGTCTCAGTGGCCAAAAATGGGAGGCTGGCTCCTGGAACTACATAGTGCATAGTGGGAGCCAAGCCAAGGTAGCCTCTACACAATTCTAGAAGCCAAGGAAGAGGCCTTCAGCTCCCAGAATGTGCATTGCGTGAAAGGGAAAGCGAGATCCATTTAAGGGGAGCCAAGATCTACCCAAGGGGAGTGTGAAATCGAGAAGATCTGAAAGATGGTGTGATGCTGAGTGTACATATGATTGAGTTATTATGCATGCAAGTGAAACAAGTGCAGGAATCAATCAAACTGAAGGAAAACGAGGCATGTGAAGAGAGTCACTACAATGATGACAGTTAGTGCAAAAATGGGGTAATTCATGTGACACTTGGGAAAGGCATTGAAAAACTTGAAACAACACTTCTACAAGATAAAACAAGTTAAAAAATGAACATTTGATCAACATAATAGTGAAACAAAACTCTCACAAGCTAAACAAGAAAAAGCAACAAAAAAGTGGTAAACGACTAAAAAAGAAAAACTTACCCGGAAAATTGACGATAATCGCACCAAAGGTTCCTAATCTCCTTGAGAAAGATGGATGTCCAATATCAAATGTGAAAATGATATTTAGACATGTCAATTAAATATATTTGGTTAATTTAGGATTTATGACATGAAGGCCAAAATTCAAGGAAAAATGACACTTGGCGGCAATTTCAAAAATAATTCAAGTGCCTCCTTCGGACTGCTAAAAATAGATCCCTATTTTTTAGAGATGATTTTTAGCTTTTCTCTTTTTTCCTTTTTGGAAAATGCTTACATGCATTTCCTAAACATATTTCACAGGTTTGGGAAGGACTAGGCAACTCACTGGCTCATGCATTAAGAACCTTTTGAGAAAGAGGCTTCTGTAATTTCTAGGCTGAGTGGCTCTGGGTTTTTTATCATGCTTTACGAAATTTCCTAGCTAAAGGCTGACTGTAAACTAGCATTGAACAATTCTTGAGCTTAGGGCTCACTATTATCTTGGACTATGTCATTCCCAAGAGTAAGGATGGTTTCCCTCACAGAGTGCACAGTTCTCTAAGGCAAGCCCGAAAATGGATGGAAACCAAGCCAAGAGATCGGCTTGTGGGTTAGGTAGTAAACCAAGTAAGCAAACACAAATCCAAGATGAAAAGGATGAGGCTCAATCAAGTTACAAGTACCTGGATCAGTGTGAGGTGAGTTGTTGTGATTAGAAGGGAGGCTCCAAAACAAAGCATGGGAAAACTTTTGGAGGTTGGTTGTAGCGACTACAATAGTTTTCTGAATGACATGTAATAATATGGATAAACTATGTTTTATTATTCCATTTCACATTTGATTTGAAATACAAATATGTGCTGGAGAAAGGTTATGTGGAGGAATGCATGTAAGAAAAAAAGAACACAAATTTTCTTCCCCAAAGATGAATGATTCTTATGTCACATGTTAGCTACGGAGAGAAGCTATTAACCAAGATAGAGGTAGAGCCAATCATGTGCTCCCCTAATCCTGGATCCTTCTTATTCAATATTAAGCCCACATTGGTTCGATTCAAATGTAATGGATCATTGCCCATGATTTCAACACTAAAAGAATATCGATAGAATTATTCATCCATTTATCACCACATATAGCGTCACCAAACAAAAATAAAAATTACGCAATATCGACATATAGTTTGATAGTAATAATTAGAAGCAACAAAGTCAACTCCTAAATGAACATTTGTAATAGCATTACTCAACTTGTTTGATCAATTGCCTATTTTCAAGACTAAATATGCATAATAAATCTACATGTTGCACCACTCATATTTCTTTAAATATTATCGAAACAATTTCAATGGAAAAAGTACTACTAATTCATAATTATTATATTTTTATAATCATTGCAAATTTAAATATTAACATAAATTCAAATAGAAAAAATAGTAAATAATAACTAGATTACAGACAATTAGAACAAATGCCATAATTGATGAAATTTGCACAAATTTCAGTTGATGCCTTATTACATTCAATGTGTTTCTTTCTAAATATCCGATGTAGTAGATGGAAGTATTCCCATATGGAAATTAAGATAATGTTCCTGAGGTGATCACTGTGATTACCTTGCTTTGGAAACCTATGCTCCCATGTACACAATGTAAGTAAATAAAAATATGATATTAACTCTTTTACTTTGCACATAATTACGTATTCTTTGAAATAAAATCTAGAGTTGTTGTCACCACATTATCTAAATTGTTACCTTAATGGTTGCCATCTTTGCATATTGAATTAACTACAATCACAATCACTTGCCTCTTTTGTATTGCATTACATAGGTCTCTCATCTTCCTCATTTTCTGCATTCACAATGAGACAATATTTGAGAAGATAAGGCAAAGAGTACCTTAAATTCTCTTTCCATAAAGAGTGCATCTATAAGCTATGATTTTCCTAGGATTTTCAATTGAACTTGTTGTTTCATTCCTTTCTGTGTATTGAACTTTTCACTTTTGTCTCATAAATATTATGGGTTTATTGATTAATGTATATTGTGCCATGCTTCTTCACTCAACGTTGAAACAATAATACATAAGCTTCTTCTTCCATTTCACTTCTGGATTATGAACGAGGGTTCATATTTCATTAGCTTTTGTTATCTCATTCATTCTAACCTGGACAATGTTTAGATGAGAGGAACTTGTTACAATTTCTTCTTAATGCTAATTGTTGCTCTAAACACAATAGTAACAGTAAAATATATTTAACATATATTTCAATGTATTTAGTGTAAACAACATAGAAATGAAAGAACTTTGTAGCATCAACAAAGAAATGTGAAAATTTTGTAGCATGAATAAACAAGAGCCATTAGAAAAATTCAATAGGCTTTCATTAGCTTAATATCTAAATATATGACCATTTCACCATCACTCTAGTATGAAAACTTTTTATTTCGATAGTACTTTCCATTAAGATCTAAAAATATGTTTGTTAATCAATGAATTAAGCCCTAGCTAATTTTTTAATATATGCTAATCACATTGCACGAGGTTGGTATGTGTAGAGAGGGAATGTGCATGGAGGCGTGTAAGTGAGGGAACATAGGTTCTCTTGCACATAAACCTCTTCCACACATCCTTCCAAACCACTACGATAGATATTGTTTGCAGAGCTCTATACAAATTCTTGATTTGATTATAACCAGTAAATGCTTTTAAGCACTCAAAATATGTCATGATTATGCATTTATTTACCAAATAAATTCAAAAAATATTATTTTATATATGGATGGATACCACCTTCTTGATTTGTTTACAATTAGTAATCATTAAAAAATGTGTTAGAGTAAATGTTATTAAGCACTCAAATGATGTCTTGATTGCACTTCAATTCACCAAATAAATGCTAAAATGACTTAAATTTACTAGGAGGGGAGATTTTGTTAACTATAGGATTAAGGTTTAATTAATTTTGTATATGATATTAATCACTTGAATGATGTCTTGATACATAGCAATTCATTGAATAAATTTCAAAAAGATTTACATTTATTGATAGGGATGCTTCTGTTAATAATAGAATTAAGTCTATACTATTTTTTTAATATCCAATAATATTTGTTGTTGGAGGTTGATTGAGTCTATGTAACACTTCACCAAAATTATGTTGCAGAATGGGTGAGTGTGTCGAAGAAGTGTGTGGAGGGGTTTCACACATCCTTTCAATATGCTGCGACAACTATTGGCCGCAAATTCAAAAACTCAAGCTATGTCCAAATTATGCATGGATTCAACGAATAAATGTTGAAAAGATTGTTTTATAATATGGATGTATACAATCTTCTTGATTTGTTTGAAACTAGTGATCATTACACAATGTGTCAAAGTAAATGATTTCAAGCACTCAAACGATGCTCTTATTGTGCTATGATTCACCAAATAAATTCTGAAAAGACTTATGTTTACCGAGAAGGGTGTTTTCGTTAATCATAGGATTAAGCCTTAATTAATTATTAAATATGCTATTAAACACTTGAAAAATGTCCTGATTACATGTTGATTCACTGAATAAATGTCGAAAAGGACATTGAAGCTTCTATTAATCATAGGATTAAGTCTTAATTAATTTTTTAATATCCAGTAATTCATGTCATGGGAGGTTGATCAAGAATATGTAACATTTCACCAAAACATTACCACGAAACGAGGAAATGTGTGAAGGGCATCCACACGTCCTTTTATTTTTCTACAACATATATTGGTTACAGAGCCCTATGCACCTCCTTGATTTGTATACAACCAATAAATGTTATTAAACACTCAAACGATGTCTCGATTATGCATTGATTCGCAAGAAAAATACCAAAAGCACTATTTTGGTAATATATATGGATACAATATTCTTGATTTGTTTACAACCAATAATCATTACACAATGTGTCAAAGTAAATTCTATTAAGCACTCAAAATATGTCTTGATTGTGTGTTGATTCATTGAATAAATGGCGAAAAGTCTTACATTTACGGACAGTGGGTCTTTTGTTAATAGTAGGACTAAGCCTTAATTAATTTTCTAATATTGAGTGTATAGTACTTTGCACTGTAGTCAATATCCATCATCTTCCATGTACAAAAAATGATTTCAAAAAAGAACAAAATAGATTCTTACACCTTTGCAATCATTTCTGCCTTCGCATAGCTTTCCTATACATGCATACCCTACACATTTTCTATTTCTCACACACTTTTCTACTCAATTCAATCAATAGTTTCTACCCCACTTGTTTTCATCACAAATATTTCATGGTATAATATTTATTTGGTTACACTCAATTAGCCATGTTATTTATTACATACAATTGATTAATGCTCTATTTGCAAGGATTAACAATAATGTTCTGCTACGACAACTTTCTCTTGTTATAAAAATACATTTTTTTATTTTTTATTTTTGATAATCCTTGATCTTGGCACTATATGGTGAGCTACTTTAGTTGTTGACGTGCCAAAATGATATGAATAACATGATTTCCTATAGCCCCTGTAACAATGACATGAGTTAATTGGAAAAAGGACCAACACTAATTCTTTGGTTAAATGGCATAAAGTTCCCCCTCTCATGGATTCTCTTAGGTCATGCTCTCTACTAGGTCTAAAAATTATACCATGAATTTGCATTGAAATTCAAATAACTAAGTCTCACGTGGCTAATGTGTTGCACTACCATGTGTCACTTATTTTGGCCATATAAGCATCCATAAATCACATATTTCAACTACCCCATTTCCTTATTTTGGGCGATACTTCATCACTTTACATACTGCTAGGCATCAATTTTCATGTCATTTGACATACATTTCTTGAGTCTTTTCAACGTTTATTGGGAAAATTGACCCGTAATCAGTTCATCATTCTAATGATTATTAGCATTTACTCTCAAGCATTGTGTAATGATAAGGGCCCACAAATGTTTATCGAACAGATCAATTGACAAACAAGAAATTTTTATAGTGCTCAATAACATGTAATCTAAAGCATTATGCAATGATTACTGGTTGTAAAGAAAGCAACAACATGCAAAAGGATCCATAGTCAATATCTGTAAAAGAAAATTATAATAACCAAAATTGTCGACACGTAAAAAATGTCATTTCAACTTACATTAAATGAAAGATTTCACAAACATTTAAATGAGGTTTTCACACCACAAAATACTACTCTACTATAGTATATTTTTAGTTTTAAATAGATAATAATTTAATTTTCTATTGTTTCATGCTACACTAAAAATTGGCATTTTAAAACTAATCTCATAACTTTAGAACTAATCCTAAATTCATATTTTAAAATAAGTTTGATAACTTGAGTCATGTGTGAAAGAGAGATATGTGTGGAAGAACCATTATACGTCAACTTCTGCACCTACACACACATTATCCCTAACAAACACTTATTCCACACACTTCCATCTAGCACAAATTTGAAAACGTTAATTTTCACTTTATTTGAAACATATATTTTACACAAAAATTTGAATGGTTAGAGATTTGAATTATTAATCCCACTAGTATCTGTCATAGTAGATTGAAAGAATGTGTAGAAGAAGACTATGCATAAGAGAACCTCTATTCCCCCAATTTTTCACCTCTGCACACATTCCCCCTCTACACATTACTTCCACAGACTTCCCCATTTCATAGAAACATTTTGGAAAAATATCACATAAACTGGATCAATATCCCATTTTTTAAAATCGACACGTAATCAAGACATCATTTAAGTTCTTAATAGGATTACTCCTAGAGTGTAGACGACTTCACAACCATTGTCCATTATAGTATACTACAAAATTGGGAGGTGTTTCCATGTACAAAAAGTTGTTTACATAAGGATGTAGTGGGGATCCCGCATTTCCTTAATCGTGGCAACATGTCAATATCTATCAAAAGAGAAGGGGACTATGCTACTATGCAACTATCACTCTGTTAACACATCTATAAGCATTGTCACCCTCATGAATTCAATGAACCATTCAGATTTCTTTGGAATAATATTTGGGTTGAGTGATATTATTCTATGAACTAGCAATCTCACTCTCCTAAATCAATTTTTGCCCAAATAAATATAGATCTCTAAATGATATCCTAATATATTAAAATGTTTACCTTATTATATGAGGAAACATTTAGTAGTAACATTTATTTACAATAGTGGTGGAAGGTGTGAATGGAAATTTTTATGTCAGTGTTTTTTTTAAGGATTCAAATATTATGCTATGTATAGTATTCCAGATGGCTATTTTAGTTTGAAAATCATACATACATGACATAGAAAAATATTCAATAAAAAACATGTAATTTACTATTAAAATTGGTAATTCTTTGGCAAATATTATTAATTTAATCTTATCTATGTAAAAATAGGTAACTTTTAACTAAATGTTTGAATAATTTTTTTCAAAAATTATATAACAATAGTCAAATGGTGAAACTTTTTCCTTAACAGATTCCATGATTTATGCATTATAGTAGAGGAGGGAAGGACATTGATTCATAATTGTATTCCTCTCTTGGGGCCTTGTCACATTGAGATAATCCCTTCCATTTCCTCTGTTTTCTCTATTAAATTTCCTATAACTCATTTGAAAAGTGTTAAGAGACATCTCAACAAATCGATTATTCATCCACACATATATTCTAAATCTAAAACCATGGAGCTTGGTTTATTTCACATTGATATGCTCATAGTTGTGTGTCAAGGATAGCACAAATCCTACAATTTGACACTAATCTAAGGCATCCCAAAGATGGGGTGTGCATGTTTTCTAGAAAAATGATAAATCATGATGGAAAACATCAATATTTGAATTAAAGCCATGTAGAGTGATGAAATGGTGCAATAGACGATATTAGAGTGGAAAATTTTATTAAAAGTCCATTCCATCAAATTGATTTGTAAGAATAAAGTTGTTGTTGACAGTGTTGGACCTACCGACATTCAAGGGTGTCTCCACAATATGCTGTCCCAACTAGACCTCACACCATTTGGGATAGAAGCCCCGTCTAAAATACAGCCTGCGTGTCATTCAATTATATATTTTCCTTGGATTTAGTTGTCAGCAAAAGAGAGAGAATCACATTTGTGCCTTCAAAAAGCAAGCTAATGTGTGGTGATTGTTCTGTTGCAAGTGCATCAAGGTTCTTCTACTGCAGAGAGGAGAAAAAGTGAGTCTCTAAGAGAGAGTTAAGAGTACCACCCTAATAAATAGACGCATTAACATGAATGTCTCATCTAACATCCAACGGAATAGTACATAAAGACGTGATGATTGTTATAAGCAACACAACACGTTCTGAAATAGATAAGCACTAAAATAATTAAAACAGTTCAAGTATCTTAGTACTGGTAAAATCAAACATGAATAAAAAAAAAATCAATGAATATTCCTACAAACATTCATAATCCTTGTATGAAAACATTTTTTCCTTCAAGCTTCAATTATTAAGCAAAAGTCCCAAGATGCATGAATACAATTAACATCACTTGCTCCAATAGTTGAGCGTTGGAGCCACTACTTTCTCCCTAAAAGTACTAACGTATCTCTCTTATGCCTTATGGGAGAAGCCAAGGTTAAAAGTCCCTTAGATGAGTAATGAGGATCTATTTATAACTTGAGGAGTGACCTTTCATATCCTTATGAATCTTGACTTTATAGCTTCTAGTGACCTTTGAAGTTCCAAATGACTTTTGGAATTACATATGAACTTTGGTATTACATGTCCTTTGAAATTCCATGACTCTTGAGTTCACACATGTCTCTTGGACTTCTATTTCTTTGTATTTTATAATTAATACAATAATACATCTTTGTCTTCCACATCATCATATGATGAAACTAGACATGTCACTATCTTGGATGATTGGGACATGGAAGTGACTAATGACATGGATCTACTTCAGTGGTGACATGGCTGACACTATGCCATCTTCTCATGGTGCATACACCCTCCAAAGGTTCTTCAAAATTTGGAGGCTTCATGGTGCTTTGATCATCAAATTTTAGGTGTGCTATTGGTTCTTCTTTTCCTTCATTCATTTGTCCTTTTTTTTTCAATATTCCTTGTGTGTGATTTCCATAAGGTTCTTGGAATACCTGTTTCTACAATCACTCATGACGAGAATCTATAAATATTAAAATATCGTAATATACCATGTTTTATGCATAATTGATTGTTTTTTTCATTTCGACAAAATTAAAATCATCAACGGAGCTTTAGGTAATAAGGGCACACTCGGAAAGGCTGAAGGATGCAGGAGAAGGAGCTTTAAGGCTTCGAAATGTTCTCATGCACCATAAGGAAGAAAGTAATCAAGGCAGGGTGCATGTCGAAAGTCTGAAGGATGAAGGGGAAGGCTTTGGGCTGCCCGAGTGTGCTATGCACCCAAGGGAGAGATAGAGGGAACAGGGTGCACTACTAAAGGTCGAAGGCTAAGGCTTTGTGCCTTCGGGGTGTGCTCATGTGCCTAAGAGGCCTAAGTAATGGTGCAGTGTACACTATTGAAGGCTAAAGATTGAGGCTTCGTGCCTTCAGGGTGTAACAATGCACTCAAGTCAATTCAAGAGGGAGAACAGTGCATCAAGGAAGGTTGAAGGGATGAGGTTCAAGTATTCAGGATGTCCCAGCACACTCAAGTAGGGCACACTTCTTCAAGTTGATGGAGTGAACTCAAGGAAGAGTTAGTCACCTTTTAAGGGCACAATTCAGAACAAGGAATGGGATTTGTATTTTTAAGTGAACCCAACTCTGTGAGAGGGTTCAGGACACACTTCTAAACAACGAAGGGTCACCCATCAAGGCTTCAGAGTGCGCTCATGCACTCTTGGCCTTAATGGGGTCGTTTTGCAACCGGAATTTGTTTAAGTCTGGATAATTGGTCAAGGGGTGAACAAATGTGTTCTAGACATAAAACCACATGCGACACTTACTCACTCATTAAGAAAGCTTAGAAAGGATTAATCAATAATGAATATACATCAAAATGCCACTTTATGCACATTCCCCAAGTATAAATGGTGAAGTGTGTGTGACTGCGACCCAAAAGTGATGTTTTACAACAAGAAAGGTGTTGTGATCATGAATTGCATATAAGGATATTTGAATCAATGCGAAGACACTTAATAACACTCAAAACACAAGAAACAACACAAAATGACACTTGACGACCAAGGTGACTCTTGAGACAACAATGACGTAGGCTTCAAAATTCAAATGTAGTGAAATTTTGGAGGGTGTTGTAGCAGAAACAACACTTGGTGACACACTGGGAGAACTTCAACTTCTATGTTCGGGAACTAGATTTCATTTAGGGGTTAGACCTTCAATAAATATTGATTGACCCAAGTTCTCCCTTTCGACCCAATTTCATACATAGCATCGTCTCTTTTCTCTACTTGGTTTAATTCACACAAAGATACATTGTATCACAATCATTTCAATTCAGGAAAAGGTAATGTGTGTGGTGAGTTTATAATATTCAGAGTATATATTTTTTTATCTCCGATGTTGGTGTACTGCCAACGAACTTGGAAAGTACCCCAGTGGCATCACTTCAGGAGCACAAATGTTGCTTCATTACTAGCAAGCCTGGATAGTACCCCAGTGAAGTTGCTTTCTTCACCTCCCTGTGCAAGAAGCCTTTCTATTATTTCACCCTTTAATTATTTATTTAATAGAACTGTGCATTGACACTTATTATTTTCAATGGGCGTAAGAGGGATCCTGACTTATAGATAGCAGAGGAGGTTTCCCCTTTAGAGAAGCATTTTGAGACCTATCATTTAAGTTTTTTTTCTTTAGAAATTCCCCTTATCCCTTCTCTAGTAGATTGGACAAGCATTAACACACAATTAGACATAGGCAAAGTTGATTAGTTCAGGTGCTAGCATAAGCATAGATCTAGTAGGTTCCCTCAAGTTTCTCCTATTGGAAGAATCATATTTTCCATTTGGACCCATCTCAATCTACAACACTTTCCTAAACAAAGAAGGAGAATAATCAGAAAACTAAGCATTGCAGTTGTCACACTTCTCTTTGATTACACTACAAATTTCTTGGGCCATGCACTTTTACACATAGGTCTTATTTATGTACAATGATGAACAATTAGACATGACACAAAAGAACATAATAAAAATGTGACACACAATTGACTTAGAAAAAAGAAAATATAGCACAAATACAATATGTATAGGAAGTATAGGTCATAGCTTCTACTGGAAATAATGCTTTAGATCTCGCCCATTTACAAGTAGGAGGTCAATCCTCCCGTTGAAATATTTGAGCTTGAAAGCATTATGGATGAGTTTCTCTTCAAATATGAATGGTCCAATCAATAATGGTTGGAACTTTATATGTTTACCTTGTCTTCGTAGGGTTTATCTAGTCTCAGAACTAGTTCGCCCACATCAAAGCTCTTCACCCCTGCAGATTTTCTATCAAACCAACGCTCTATACATTTTTTATGAATGAAAAATTGGTCCTTGGCTTTGAGTTGAACTTCCTCCAGTTTTAGTAAAGTGTTTATCCTTTTCTAAACTAGTAAGCAAGGTTTACATTATGACTCTTGAGAGACTTGCAAGGCTAGGAGGTACAGGTTTGGAGGCAATATAACTTCTTTACCATACACCAAAAGGTATGGCGAGGTCTTAAGGGAAGTCTTGGGAGTGACATAGTTCTTGGAATTATGGCTAATGTGTTTTCCTAGATGGCAACCTATTTGATAAAGATTTCAATATTGTGATAAAAAGATGTTTATACAGAGTAATACAAATTCCATAGTTGAAATGGAAAAAGAAAGGACAGTTTAGTGATAGATGTATGGAAAAGACAAAGTTTGTGAAATTATACGTGGGTCTTGTGAAGCAATGTTGCGTACATACACAGGTATTAAGAAGCAAAGTCATGTACATAATCCGCACCATGGTAATTTGAATACCAAGGGTCTTTACCATGGTATTAGCCCATCCTAACAATGATTATTTGATCTTGTCAAAGAATATAAATAAAATACTATATAAAGAGATGGAGATCAAGGTGTTGGGTGTGAAAGTATTGGGTTGTATATGAATGATTTGATCTACAATAGGTGTGCACCATGGAACAAAGAAAAGAATCAGATCTGAAATATGTTGACATATATGCTTGACTGTATGTTGACATATATGCTTGATTGATTTACTTGTTGAAAATTTCTAAGTGGCTAACATTGATAAAAATATGATGTTGTGATCTAAATGATTTATTCAGAAGTCTGTAGTATTGACAGTAAAGGTTGTAGAAATTAAAATAGTGCTTGCAACAAATTTTTTACAGATATGTATGCATGTGTGTTTGGGAATAGTTGCACACATACATAGATCTGTCTCTATAGGTTCTCGTATGTTTTTTGTGAAATAATGTGTGTAGATCTGTACATGGGTGTGGTGAATTATAAGTGCATGCATGCACAAATCAACCATAGGGAAGTTTCATATAAATTCCAGGGTTTTGCAATATGACTTTATAATGATATTTGATCATTTCTATTATGTTTGATGTTGTCTACTGATGATTTCTCTATCTTGATAATCTGCGTTTGAAAGTATTGATTGGGTTGAGTTGGATATAAATGTTGATTAGTGATGATACTACAATATTTTGATCTTTGTTTGATTCAATAATATATGATTGGTTCAAGTGACCTGTGGCTGATAAATTATTTATATATATAATTCAGTGATTGATGATTCAATATTCAATATTCAATATTTTGAGGTCTATACATAGGTGTTATAAATATGAAACATGTATATATGTGAGTCCTATTCAGTTCAGTCGCATACATAATTTAATATTTGTTGTTTATGTTTGGGTTCTGCATTCAATGATTTCATACTTCAATATTTTAGTTGATTTTGAGTGTGAAAATATCTCAGATTCAGTGCTTCAGTTTGTTTGGGTTTATGATTGATATGGGTCCAGTTTGAAAATTTGATGAAAGGTGGTCTATAGGTTGTATAATGATTGTTTGAAAAGTGGATAAATTTTGAAACATTATGAAAAGTGGTCCACGAGAAGTTGTGGGTTGCAACCTTCAGTAATGGGGTAGGAGCTCCCTTCCGGTAGAAGCTGGTAAACAATATTAGGGGTTAGGATCTCCATTCCAGTAGGTGCTAGAGAATGAGAGAAGATTGTATCGTTCTACAGGTGGATGCCTACATACTGACAAGAGACTGCATTACTACAAATGTAATAATTTTCTTATATCATAAGCAAGAAGACAAAAACAACAACAATGGTGGTTTTCTCGCACATTGGGTTTCCACCTAAAAACCTTGGTGTTCTATGTGTGTTTGGTGTGATTTCATTATGTTCTTTACTATATGACGAAAAGTAATTAATTTATTGATATGCTGATTAAGAATAGTCATCTGATGGAATACATAAAAAATTAGTAAACTAGGTATACACAGATTTCCTTCTCTAAAGTAGTGTATATCCATAGTTTGTCTTAATAACAGTAGTGTATATTCATCAGAATATAAAATTGGAAGTTTGAGTTTTAAAATATTGATTCATGCCCTCCCCTGTGGCCCTCTCTCAGTATTTTTCGTAACAGTTTGTATTAGAGCAAGTCCCTTAGAAAAATCTTGATCACTTAAAGGGAGATCCATCAAGATGAGAAATCAAGAGGGAGTATCTTCTATCCAGCCACCCTTGTTTAATGGTATTAACTTGGTTTTCTAGAAAGTCAGAATGAGAGCATATTTTCAATCGCTTGGAGCTTATGTTTGGGAAATCGTTGAAGGAGGCTATCAATATCCATCCTCCATCCCCACAGATGATGCAAGGAAGAAACAATATGAGACCAATGCAAATGTAGTCAAGGATCTCTTGGGAAGCTTGGAATAATCTCTTTTGAGGTTTTCTACAAGAGTTTAGTAATAACATGATGTGTGTGTGTGTGTGTGTGTGTGTTCTATTTGTTGCATGTTTTACAATCCAATATGAATTAGCAATTGTTTAACTCTTTCAATTCTTTATGTCAATTTGACACATCACATTTATTAATTTAACATTAACATATTTCAATGTTGTTCATAACGTAGATAGTTGAATTACCATTTTAAGTAAAATAATATTATATCAACTTGGTTATTCTACTGAAATGGATTTTCCAGAATCCATTATGATGTATATAGATACAATTTCTTCCATGCTTATCATGAACACAATATGTGATATTTAAAAAAAATCAACATAATTTTTTTTAATTAAACATAAATCTAAATACCTCTCGATTCTAAATTTATGGGTTTCGCATAAGATCATATCCCTAAATATAAAACCTCATTGAAATTTAGAAAACTTTAGAAACTTAAGCACATTGAGGAACCTAAATCTTATAACACATATACACCATTACCAATCCATCGTATATCTGTAAATATACTTTCATTTGATACAAATATATAGGAATGTGTTGGCGATGTTGGACCCGCCAAAATTCAGGGGATCTCCGTGGTATGAAGTCCCAATCAGACCTCATAGTGTTTGGTGTAGGTATCACATCTGATATAAAGGATTGGTTTCCAAATCGTTAAATATTTTCCTTCGCTCTAGCTGTCAGCACAAGAGAGGGATGCAATGGTGTCATCTAAAAGAAAGGGAGGTGTGCCTGGGGAGGGTTCAGTTGCAACTGTGTCAAAGTTATTATACTACAAAGGGGGGAGAAAATGAGCCTCTAAATGAGAGGTAATAGTACCACCCAGGAAGAGACACATGTGAACCAAAAATATCCATCTAACATCGAGCAAAATATTCCACAACGGACGCCACGGTCGTTACAACCAACAAATAGGGAAATATATGTCTAATATCCTGCAGAATAGTCCACAAGGAAGGGCCATCAATAACAACCATTAAATCACATTATCAATAAGATAAGCACTAAAATAACCAAACTAGTTTAACTATCTTAGTACATGTGAAAGTGAACATGAAATACAAACATCCACGGAATAGTATTACAAACATTCATAGTCCATGTATGAAGAATGCGTTGTCTGTAAAGGATTTTTTTATTAAGAAAAAGTTCAAGGACACATGTTTACAATGTACATAACTAGCTTCAATAGTGGGACATTGGAGCTAGTCCTTACTCCTCAAAGAATTAGTTGATCTCTCTAATGCCTTGCAAGAGGACCCTAGGTGAAAACGTCCTTTGCTCATACAATGAGGGGGTATATATAACCAAGGGGTGATGCATCCCCTTTGTGACTCTTTGGCTACCCTCATGATTGTTCAAATTCCTATGACTTTTCAACTTACATGACTCTCCATATTCATGTGTGTCCTTTGAACTTCCACTTTTCAATACATTTGAATACAATATACATGGTCCACAATAGTGATGTGGCATATGACCACTCATGAAATTACATGACATGACACTATTGACATGGACTTCTTAGTGATGTGGCAATGTCAAGTCACTGTTGCTACTGGGTGTTGGATGTCTTTGTGGATATGCTTTCTCTTCACCTCCACATGGCTTGGTGATGTGAAGTCTTCAATGATCTTTAGTCTTGGATGGTAGTTGTAAACTTGTGTCCCTTTACTTCCTCTTGATTGTTCAATTTGTGAGTTCATATACAAGAGAGTCTTTAGGCATGATTCCTTTCTTCATCTCCTTGTTCATCATCTCGCCATGACGTGATAGTGTACTTGTTCCTGCAATTCACTCATGATGGGAAGACATCAATTTGAAAACCCCCTAGTCTAAGATGATGAATTATTATCCATGAACTAAGCCCAAGACAAATTACAGAGTGGGGAGAGGGGCCTAGTGTGTGTGCATTGAGTAGTTCCAATAGTCAGGGGAAGAGCTTGGGCTATGAGACTATGCAATGTGTAGCTCACAGAACCTTGAAGAACAAAATTATGTAGTTCTTGGAGGCAATGGGGTCTGGACGAGGGAAAGGATATTGGGAGATGAATATGCATATTTTTGGGTGCCAAGGGAGTTCAAGCTTATGCCAATTGCACATTTTCAATAGGCAAGGGAAAATATTGAGGGTTAAAGATGCAAAGTGCGCAGTTCAAGGCAGATTGGGAGACACAATTGTGTAATTCTGGAGGTCAAGATCGGGAGCTGGGCTCAAGAATTGCATAGAGCAACAACCCTGGAGGACACGTACTATGCATTTAATAGTTTCAAGTAGCAAGGTCATAGCTTAGAGAGTTGAGACTGTACAATGCACAGTTTAGTTAGGGCCAGATGAAGCTAAGTTTCTCGGTCGATAAGATTTTATGAAAATGGTTAAATTTGGGATGGATGATGAATTGTGATGAATCTTGACTCTAATCACACACTTAGCATGATTTTATGACACAACAACATAGATAATCGTAACACGTAAACAAATCATTTCCCTCCAGGTGATTGCCTTAAAACAAGATACGACAATTGTGATACTTAAGATAGGCTTTAGGATGACTGTGATGACAATTGTGCAATATTGCTCAATACTTTGTGTATGGATGCGATAGATGTTTACATAGTTGTAAAAAACCATATACACAAAGAACGACCTTTGAAACCATAAAAAACACTCACAAACATTGTATGACAACCAAACATGCCAAAATACGACTGTTTACCCAACATGCAAAAGGGACCAAAAAACTACAATAAATCTCATGAAATGAGCTCTAGTGTTTGCAACAAAAATGTAAAATACCAAGGAAGGCTCTAAAATTGAGTGTAAGCCAAAATTTTGGAGGGTGTTGCAGCGGTAACAATAAAATGATGCACTAAGAGGGGTATCGGTGCATGGTGTATATATGCACCCATTCATGGGGTATTCATAAATATACTTTCATATGCATTCATTCTATGTTGAACATTTCCATATTCATTTTGATTTTATCTCACTATGATTTTATTCCTAATAGATAATATCAGAATGAAACATTTCTCTATGAATTTTATTCACATTCAAAATTATAAAATTACAAAAGTGTTCAATTGTCAGATTTCTAAATTACAAAATTCATATGTTGATATCTTATACTATATTATATTACACTTGATTTCCATAGACTTAACTCTAAGTATTTCAATTTTCATCATCAGCTCATTTTGATAATGGGTTATAGGAATGCAAGTCTCCATAGTACGTTCATGGTCATATTTTATCATCTTCCATCTCCTTGGCTCACTTGCTTTTGCTTTGATTTCTATGAGACTGATTTGAGCTAGCCTGACTAGATGGTTGTATTGGAAAGATATATATTGAGGCATAAAATCAATATAAATAATGTGACCACCTTGTTTCCTAACCTTACAAGAAAAGCCCCATCACAACCATGTCACCAATTTGATATGTGAACTGTCCATCTTCACACGGTCACACCAACCTACTTTTTACCTATTTGTATCACATCAAATAATAGGACAAATTCTCTTAATTTCTTGAGGGGGCATTGATAGAAAAACCATCACCTACAATCAAAATACAAAATATGTACTAGTTATACGTTCAAGATTTCAATTTATAGATGTGATCGTTAATGATAAACACCACATACCTTCCCTTGCAACATCAAATAGTTGATC
This sequence comes from Pinus taeda, assembly GCA_000404065.3. NCBI lineage: Eukaryota > Viridiplantae > Streptophyta > Pinopsida > Pinales > Pinaceae > Pinus > Pinus taeda. The sequence goes on from APFE031407293.1 coordinate 17,280, forward strand.
ATGATCAGGTGAAACATTGACCTCTTCATCACGTATCTCTTGCCACATCAGAATTAAATGAGGTCCCTTTGGATTAAGAGGGACACATTTCCATCCTTTCATGTACCCATGTTTTTCACTTTGATCAAGTATACATCCATCAACACCATTGCAAAACTCACAAAAACATGCAAGTTTTTTTATCTCGATGGAAAATATTTCCCCATGTATTTACTCCACACTAAGTTGTGTTTCGCTTGTTCCTTATATAGTATAAGAATACCAAATAATGAATCTATTCACATTGTTAAGTTCAACATTCCAAAAGAACCTATGCATAGGCCTAATAGATCCATGACCTTCATGTCCTAAATGGGATTTGCACCAGTTGACCACCTTTAGTGATGATTTGAGGTGATAAACATTATGACTCATTTAGTACCTCCTAATTTCTTGCTTCACATAAGCACTTGCACCAACATGCTCACCCTTTCCATGGCATGTTTCAAAATAGCTCCAAGTATGATGAATTTTTGTCTTCTTGTGTAGCCGACTCAACCAATAAAAACTTTGTGTTGACTTGAACTATCTGGCACAACCATCAAAGCATATCCAATTCTTTCTAAATGATATGTCATTAATTTTAATGATTCATAAATCAGGTCAAATAAATGTTGCACGAATAGTGTGTCATGTTCACAATCATAACTAATGTAGAAGTGATACTCAATCACATCATGTGACTCGTTAGTGCTATCCCTACCATCAACATTCAATTGTGCATGTCTATACAAAGCATGTATGAATATGGACACTTGATCTGAGTGGCAGTGCTGACTCTGGATCATTTTTTTAGAATGAAATGTGTAATTCTCGGAAAAGTATACCACTGATACAATTGTGCCTCGCTGAAATACTTTGCGAGAATACTTAAATTCATAAACTTTCCACCTAGATTTGTGTGAGTGTTTGACATATTTATAGATCTGGTTCTGAAACACAACTATGAATTTTGAAACAAGAATCTTGTTAGTGTAAAGTTTTCAGAAAAGTGTACCAAAAACCCTTACTTAATTTATAGGTGACTTATAACCCTAACAACAAAAGATGGTTGTGTCTATGTTTCAAATCTGCAACAAAATGTTAGAAAAACTCAGCAGAAAGATATAGCATGCAAATAGAAACGTATAACAAAAGAAATATAAGTGCAACCACCCAATAGAGAATATGAATGATAAATTTTATTATTTGAGAACAATACACCTAATGAGGCACGATTACACAATTGGGCCTATAGATCCCCTTCTGTGGGATGGGTGTTTCTTGACCTTACGCTTCAACAATGTGCTTTTGTCTCTCAATATGTGCTATGCAATGGGAAAAAAGAAAGAAAGAATGATTGAAATCAATTGGGACCTCAAATGTTATAATATGATAATGGGGAGGATGAAAATGGTCATGGTGAAGAATGGAGAGAAAACCCTCTATTTATAACAAAATATTGAGATAGATTGAGAATTAGAAAACGATAAAATATTATTGGGTAAATCAAAATCTAGTCATTGTGAATATTTTATTGTATTTTTTTAGAATAAAAGGATATTCAAAATGGTCAAATATATTTATTTAGAAAGTGGTTAAAGTAATTAACAAATAAAAATGATTTATGAATCACTTTGTGAAGATTAAGACAAATATGAATCTGAAATAATTATTAAATAATGATTTAACAATTATCTCATAAGGAAAATACGAGATAAATGTGGAATAATAAATAAATAATGATTTATTTAATTATTCCAAGGTGACTAAGTCAAAAATGATAAAAAATAATCATTAAGTAATGATTTAATAATTATTTCTAGAGAATATTAAATAAATAATGATTTATTTAATTATTCTCATGGGGTTTTGGATTTTAATGAGAAATAATTTATGAAAATGGTTCACTAAATTATTTCATATGGTCAAAGTGGGTTTTTCCATGGTAAAACTCATCCTACATGGTGTATTTCGATCCACCTAGTAATAAAAAGCTAGGTGAACATTTTTGGGTGATACCAAATCTCGTCCTCAACATAGTTGATCCTCCTAGGCAGCAAAGTTAAATAATATTTTTTATTTCCTACGACATACTCATATCACTTCCATGTGACCATGACATCTGACATCTTAGAATTGTTGGGATCAATAGGAAATTTCCTATGGAACAATGTCAAATCACCACATTCAGTGCATCTTCTCCCACCTATTCATATTTTCTTGTAAAATAACTCTTTTGGTTGCCTTCTACACAATATTGATGAAACAAAATTGTACATTGTAGGAGGAGGGTCTCGTGATAATTGTTCTTTCTAAATTCCTCAAACATGTCATAACGAAGTCAGAATTCAATGTGGTGTAAAAAATAACATATGTCACGAATTGCATTAGACTTAATAAACCATGGTTTCAATTTCTAAAACAACGTTATGGATATCTTGACATGATGATTTCTTTCCTAAAATTCCTCAAACAATGCAAATTCTGTCATTTCTACAATGTGCTTAGCTTGATCTACATACTCACCTTTAGGTAAGTGATGTGATAGGGCATGATTTCTATTGGAATACCATGAAAATGATCTCACAAAACTCTACAACAAGTGTTCCTCTTCTTGTTGTAGCCTTGTCTCGATAGGGTTTCTTGGTGATAAGTGCCCAATAAGAAGATTCATCAATTTCATTTACTTGAACCTTGACTTTGGCATGCTTGTGCAATGCTTTTATCAAGGCATGGAGTAATTTTGACACTCTTTCCAATTTTTATTGCCTTGATGTACTTGGTGCAACAATAATAGTTGTAATTTCCCTACAAGCAGCTCGAACATCAAGTTTTCTTGATTTTACAAGCATAGAGAATTCCTTTGGTATATTCTTAATGACTTTGAAACATTTCTTCCTACTTTTAGCATGTTGGATACCAAAACTATTTGTGCCACATTTTAGTTTCTTATGTTTGATCAACCCATGTAGGATATGAGCTTCTGCAACAACTGAATGTTTCTCAAAATACTAACATGCTTTCTAATAGTGTGAGCAAGGATAGGCTCGCCAAGGTCCTCTATTGTGCTCATATCCAAATTTTTTGCAAACTTTCCACCCCTTTCCAAACCATTACAACTCCCTGTCATCCTATCAACTTGAGAGGGAATGACCCATTCTGCTGGTGGTTGATCATATTGATAGAGTACATATTTTTCCTTTATCATTTAATCATATTGATAGGGTGAATATTTTTCCTCTAGTAGTTTATCAACTTGATAGGGCACATCCTTTTCCTCTGGTAGTTGATTATCTTGATAGCGCAAATCTTATTCCTCTAGTGGTTGATTAACTTGATAGGGAAGATCTTATTCCTCTAGTGGTTGATCAATTTCCATCCTTGCATAGAAGTATACAAAATATACAATTGAGTGAATCACAAGTATTTAATAGTAGATACACATTTTTATTTAAGAAATCACCATAGGTCAAAGGCCATGATATGATTGGCAAGCTATTCCCCCTATTTACCTTCGAATTTAGGGATATTTGATGTCAACTTGGTTAGCATGGGGGGCCATTGATGATTATGGTAAATGGTATCATTTGTGAGTTATGTCAAATATGGTTTATTTATGGAAGAAATTTTTTTATCTTGTTGGTGTTAGCCATGATGTAATGACCTTGTGTGTCAGTTTTCGTATTGGTATTGATGTACCCTGTGGGGTAGTATTGGTTGGAGTACCCTGTAAGATGGGGTTGGTTGGAGTACCCTATGGGGTAATGTTTGTATTTACATGAGGTATGGTGGTTTGGGGTACCATGAGAGGAGTTAGACCCCAATAAGGTGGCTTCAAGAATGGATGTGCCATACACAGTGGTTTAGTCATGTCTTTTATACCAACATGGTGAGAGACCAAGCACTCCTCATTGTAATGGTAGGAAATCTTGTAGGCTCATAGAGTAATAGGTAACCCTTGGATCCCCTATGGTTCACTAGTAAGTGTGTGGGAAACAATGGTGAGGGGGGTTTTATTTACGAAAACCAAATGAATCACATACATAAGAGAATTAGCGAAAAATGGTTAATTTTCCATTTAATTCTAATGTGTGAAACAATCAACAATTTTTTTTTGTGAGGTTTTACGTATGGGAAAAATTCTCAAAAATAACTACTATCCTTCCACTCATGTAGTAACTAGGCCTTGTGAATATTTTATAGTAAAGTACTGGGTCCATGTCCTGAAAGTATCGATGATGCTTCAAATATCTAAAAACCAACCAAGGTAAGTAGAGGGTTACAGTGAGAGGTACTAGCACTACATCCCAAAAGTGTTGGAAATGCTTCCAATAGCTTGACCAAAATTACATCATGTGGAGTGCTCCCACACCCACTACCTGTAAGGAAATATGCCCTAATATTTGGCCACAAAATTACCTACGTCCAGTGGGAATGAGTGAAACTTAGTTTCTATTTGTCAATTTTGGACACATAACTGCTACCAAGTGTCAGGAGACAATAAGGAGGTTCATTATAATCTACTACCTAGGACTTAACCCCTTCACGAGTTTCTCCTCATTACCGTATTTGTCATTGGATGATGTAAGATTTTAAGATCCACAAAAGGAAAATATTATGTTTCAAGATGAAGAAAAACCATGGCATCTTATGTGATTCCTACCCCTATGGTCCCAACCTGAACTATATATTATCTTGGGGCCCTTGTGGGGATTTTAATGTGGTCAAGTTAAGGTTATTTTAGAAAGACTTTGATTCACTTAGGGTGTGCAAAAACTATAAGCTCAACGAAACTAACTACAAAGATTCCAAAAGAGGATACCCTTTATACCAAGTTTAAGTGAGCTTATTGTGTGGAGTGAAGGCATGTGAAAGTTAAATTTTGAACATAAAAAGTGTTAATTGAAATGATGTGGATATGGTACGATCCTTTACAATTCCCCTAATTATACTATATGTTGTTTGTTCCTTGTAAGAAAAGAAAATATGTGTGGACAGTGGGCCACTTACTCTTTCCTAATTATACTATGTGAGCATATAGGGAGATGGAAAAATTAATGCTTGGAAAAATATTTCATATACCTTCACAATTTATCCACAAGGGTGCAAGGGGGCAAGTGCCTACTTTGTTTCTTTATTAAAATCAACTCCTAGTCCCAAAATAAAATGAAACAATGACTTTGGTTAGAAAACAAGAGTGATGTGTGGGTTTAGGGCTACTTACTTTCCTTCTAGTTAATATAAGCATGGTGTAAATTGGAATGAGAAAAACAAGTAAAAACAATATTTGGATTAGGGCCACTTATTTTCCCCCTAGTTAAGCTATGTTTGTATGAAAATTTTCAATGTAAAAGATAAGCAATTACTCTAGATGTAATGGTCAGTAAAGAAAATTCGTTAGTAGTGATGGTATGTGAAAGGTGAATAGTGGACATATAAAGTGTTTGAATTGCAATTATGTGGATATGCAATGGTCCTTTAAAATTCCCCTAGTTACACTATGTGATGTTTGTTCCTTGTAAAAGAAGAGATGTGTGGATAATGGGCCACTTACTTTTCCTAATTATGTTATGTGAGCATATAGGGAGATGGAAAATTAGTGCTCTAGGAAAATTTATATTTCCATTAATAAATAAATTGAATTACATAACTTGATAATTAAATCTTTCAAAATAACCATTCAAATATATGTATACTTACCTTTTAATATGATTTTTTTTAATATTTACTCAACTTAGACATGTTGATGCCCAGAACAAATCAAAGTCACATGAAACCCTTACAGATTAAGCATATGATGAAACAAATTCCATCAAACCAAGCCATCATAATAACTCAAATTTAATTCTTATGCATAAGTCATGGTTTATCCTCAAGGGATGACACAATTGAGAACACCCAATAGAAGAACACACATGTAAAAGATAACAACTTTTCAAACTAGATGAATGTATGCAATTTGTGAAATAGTTGCAAAGTCAATATACATATTTCATAAGTAAGTTAGTCCCACAAGAAATCATATATCTTCACTTTCTCGCCAACACATGGTTAATAAATGAAAAAACTTAGCCATTTGGGCATTGGATTGAAGGGTGTGTGACAAAGGTGATCTATTTTTCTATAACCAAAAATTTTTACTAGTGAATAGGTTTGAAGCTTTGTTTGGTTTTGTTAGCACTCAGTAATTTTCTGAGGTTGCAGAAGAAAATCACCAAGGTAACCACAAACCAACTTTGGAAGCTAAGATCTAGCCCCGCTAGCTTTAGAGAGGGCTCTCTCTGTAATATTTAATTTTGTTTGATTGGACATTAGGCTAGTTATTAAGTTTGGGGTTTGATTTATATTTGAGTGGTTGGTTGATAACTTAGGTTTCCATTGGGCTATGTAGTCTGTTACATAAAATACAGATTAACTAGAGTATCTATAGATAGATCTCACAAGGCAAGGTTGCCAACCTACTGGATTTTTTAAAGTTTGTGAAACGGAGAAGAAGAAAAGAATAAGGTTCACTTTAAAATATAGGTCATTGTTAGCTGAATTCTATATTTAAAGATCAGAAGAAAACATAGAAATTATTCGTAGTTGGGTGCAGAGTGTAGATTTAAATAAATTCTGCCCTTTATTTATCTATTGAATAATTTAGATTTAGAAAAGAATCATGTGCTATAAACAGAGAGATATAAATGCATAAAACATATAGATGTACTTCACCAACATCTTGACACATGAATCCTATGAAAGAGGTTATGTATTACTTGGAAAATATTTTGATGCTTCAACAATATACAATAGTGTTTCTTTGTACAAAAAGAAACCTCTACTACTTCAACAATTGAAGTATTTATAACTAATTTACAAAAAATATCCTGTCAGGATGACGAGGACGTATCTACAAAATGATAGGACCGAATTAAGCTAACTTATTACATTGAAATGAGGAAAATCGAACTATCTAAGGTGGTGGCACCGAAATGAAGGAACACCTGGCTATCTGGCACTGAAAAGCTAGATTTGTTGTAACGTTGAGTTGTGCCACTCAATTACCTTTTACTCTAGTAATTCATAGACTTTATCCCAACGCTACTCGCTTGGGATATTCATCTTCATTAATTTCTTTTACACTTTGTCAACTTAAGTATACCTGGAAAATGTCGGTTGGGTGATGAAAAAGTTTGGAATTTCATACTGGATATCAAGATCGAACGATAGTGCTTCCAGGAATGCCTTTCTTGTCATGTTGATTCTTTCGGCTATGACTTTCGAGCTATCTCTCGCCTTGTTCATACCTGTGCATTGTAATATCGCCACGTACTGAGCTTTTCATTAATCACTAACAGGTTTGGAAGTCCTTTCTTGTAGAGAGGCTCCATCTTGGCAAGGAATCTCTATATACCTGTGTTCATGTTTTGTCCCTTCTCTTCAAGCTATCTCATTAGGTTCCTTTTAGTCAACACTTTCCTGACTTCCAAAATTGTTTCAGTCTGGTCTTCAATTTCTAATTCTTCCAATTCTTGATTGTTCTTGGAATTTAGAAATTTAATCAGCTCAGTGGTTTCATTTTGTTTATCTCCTGGCTACTTTTTAACTTGCTTAATGGCTTCAGTCAACCTTTTAAAAATTTCCTTCTGTTAAAAAATAATTTGGGTTGAAGGCCAAATTTCTCCCATGTCTACATTAATCGTTTTCCAAACATTTTCCTTCACCTATGCCAATATTTTGTCCATGGCATAGTCTTCTTCAATTTTCTACACTCTTTGGGACAGTGTCTCAGCCTTCTGTGTTTCTGTTAAATAAGAATTTTCAAACCTTAGACTCTTCTCCTGTAAAACCTTTATCTCCAGTTTCAGTTTCTTTAGCTCTTCTTCCTGTAATTGATATATTTTCCATAGATTTAGTTAATTTCATTGAGTCATCCACAATTGATGTGGGAAGTATTGTTGAGGATGATGTTACTGTTGTAGTAGTTTTTGTAGGGACACCTCTCTATAGCAGAGATGCAACTGGAACTGCATCAAGAGGAACAACTGCAAGATGTGAATTATGCTCCTTTTCCTTCATTATCTTATCCATTTTTGTTTCCATTGCTTTAATTTGGGCACCTTGCTCAACTAGAAGCTTTAGCATCTCTTCCTTTTGTAGATCTGTCTCTCCAAGTTCCTTGGCTTGGGGGTCTTCTGTTACTGGTAGCTTCAATTGCTTCTTTAATGCTGCAATATCAACATTCTTCTTTTGGATTGTTTCTTCTGTAGATTTTTATTTTTCTGGATCAAGGCCTGCTTTGACCACTGTTTCCTCCAAGTATTTGACTCTGGTATCTTTGGCAAGAGAGGAGACTTTCTCCAATTTGAGTTAATACTGCACATTATTTAGAGTAAGTTGTGGTTTTCAGTCAGTGATGGCAGTTTGAGTGAAATTCGAGTACACCATCTCTCCTTCCTATCTGTGCATATCTATTTGATCCAAAGGATGGACATCCTTTGCCTCAAATTCAAAAGTGGTCCATTTGAAATCTGCTACTGACTTTGGTTGAGTGACCTGTGCCTGCAAGAATTCCATATGCATTCTTCCTTTTTCTATATCATATGCTGAGATGAGTCTGTGCTGAATGGAGGAGGATTTCTTTCTGAAATGAGTTGATATGTTATCATGAATGGCCTCATTCCTCTACTTGATTTCTTTATATCTTTGAAAAATGTCTAATTGTCTATGCTCTGTAGATGTTTCAGGTGTATGAGGGACAATAGCTGGAATATCTTATGTAACCGAGGAAGATGATGGATACTCTGTATTACCACTGTCTAGCTTGAAATTCTTCAAACCTAAGAGCACAATAGTGCCTTGTGTGTACTCCAATGATGGAAATTCTATTTTAGAATTTGAGCTTGATTTAAGCTTCTTAGTATATATTTTAAATTCCTTAGTTGAGACTTTGGTGACTAGAGAATCACTATCTATTTCTCTCTTATCTACTTTCTCTTTGGGTATTGGAGTCTCTGAAGCTGTTCTTGAAAGTACTCACTCCTAGGCCTCCTGCAACATGTTTTCTACCCAAGTGTGTTGGTTCATATACTTTTTTATTTTAGGCCTCTAAGTGTGCACATATGGTGTCTTTTTTTGTTCTACTCTCAACTTGGAAATTACCCCAAAGGGGTCATAAGACCAAGTGAAACTGAGAGGTAAGTTCATTTGTTTCAATAGGATGTTTGCTTCCTTTCCTGCTACTCTATTGTTGCAAATAAAGGGTCCAAATTGTGTCTTGATCCTAAACTGGGATTTCTTCTTGACTGCCAAAAAATGAATATAGTCAGAATTTATTATCTACCTGATATATTCCAAGGCATATATCCTCATTGGCAGATATTTGGGTAGTTTGTATGGTGGCAACACTGAACCATACAATATAATCTCTGTAAATGATTGGTAAAGGTACCAATTCCCTATTTTGACCTATTCACTTATCTGCAAAACCTTCTAAATTTCTTCACTGATCCTTGGAACCTGCTAGCCACTTAACACACAAGTAGTTGGATATACATATTGGTCTATGAACTCTGAAAATTTGTATTCCTATGATTGGTTTTTGACTAAAGAAGTCCAGAAAAAAACTGACTGTGGCTCTCCTTGCTGATCCAGCTTTTGCACTGAGAATGGAAACTTATATGTTTGGTAAAATATAAACGTATACATAAGAATGGATGAATATTTGAACATTCATTTAGTTAAAAACTGAAGGAATTGTTCATGAATTATATTTGATAAGAAGTGACCATAGTCAAAGGTGAGTGATTTTCCTTATTCTAAATAAAGGGTGGACAAAAAGCCTATAATAGGCATACCTACCCACTCATCTGAATAGTAACCAAGAATAGAAGACAAAATAGAAATAATATGTCTTTTCCTTTGAGGGAACATAGAAGAGGGATATGGTGGATTTTTCTTAGGGAGTTGAGAGTATTTATGGAGGAATATTTCAAAGATGGCAATTCTATGAGGAAAAGTTAACTTATGGTAAATTTCTCTAAGGACTTCCATCGAGAAAGGCGAGAAGGAATCACAGTGGGGAACCTGCAACATTTGATTAATGCTGTCAGCTGTGATGGTGAAGAGAATTTCACCATTTGGGGATATAATTGCCTCTTTCTTGCAAGGTAAGAGGCTTGACATCTTAGGAAAAATTTAGGAGAATGATAGGATTGGGGAACATTAAATAGAGGGAGTCTGGATTTCCATGGATGTAACTCATCGGATTGGTCAAGGAAATTATCTCGGAACCAACTATGAAATTCGAACAAGTCGAATTCACACTGTGTTTTAGTGATTTTGTAATCTCGATCTGCAAGTGGGGTATGGTATAGATCAATATGGGGATTGAGCATTGGATTGATTACAGAGGAAGTTTTAGGTGCCATGGTGATTTGCAGGATGGAGAATCGAAGACTGTGATAGTAGGAAATTTTGTGCATACAATAATGGAGGGAATTCAGAGTGGCATACCTCTGTAAATTTTGAATGATAAGTAAATAGAAATGTTGCAGCAAGTTTATAGCATAGAGGGGCAGGAGAACTATTAAATGAGCGATGAAAGGAAAGTCTAATCAAAGAGGTGAGTTTCATATTTATCTGCAGTGAACATGCCTTAACAGTTGGATTAACGGTCTGTTTGGGGCATTAACTCCTGTAATGGCACGGGAAAACGAATAGGAGATTAATGAAGTTGGAACAATCTTAGGCATGGCAGCTAGGGGTTGGGGGATGAGTGGAGAAGGACTGTTGGTAGGAGTTATGGGGCGTAGGGTGAGGTGGTGCGATGGGAATGACAGCTGCGGTAGGACGTGGAGGCAACCGTTGGTGGGAAGGCGAGTCGGGTGGGAAGACAATACCACTTTTGGAGGGGGGTGTTGTGGTATCCAGTTTATTGGGGGGGGGGGGAAGGGCGCGTCCGAACTCACCTGGTGGCGCCATGTCGGGGGGTGGTAAACCGCTTTTCAGACCCCCCCACCAATCATTAAACATTATCACTTCTAAGGGGTCTGGAAACTATTACGGGTTGCTGTATGTATGTTAATGATCGGGGATTGATGATATGAAGGGGGGTTAACATCGAAGGGACTCGCCATATCTTTTACGGCACATGAAACATAACCGAAAGTCTGAAACTTTGGCTAAGGAAATACTTTAGCCTTATTGCATAAAATCTTCATTTGCCTTTTCTATTGCTATCTAAACACAAATGTGGGTGCATTTAACTATAAAAACCCCTTCAATTTTTATTCTCAGAGATAAAGACTATTTATTTCAAACTTTGGAATAATCTAATTAACTAAATTAATCTAGATTAAATAGTTGGATTAACATTATTCACCTATTTCTACCTATCTAATATTAACCAAGATTAAAATGTTTGGTTAAGTTATACACTCTAACCTGATTTACATAAATTGAAAACATCTTGAGCATGATTAAACTGGATGTATCAAGCAAAAAGGGATTGTGGCATTTTAAACAATATGCACACAATTTCACCAATTTATTCTTTTACTAAGCCAAGAGGCTAGTAGTGGCACTTAAGCTAGCATCACTTTCAGGTTTATTCATTTTTTGTGGGGTTCATTTATCATTTCATTTCTTTTTCTTTTTTGTATTTATACCCTCTTTTCATTTTTTTGTTTTCATTTTTCTACCTCTTTTTTTGGAAATCATTTGTAGAAAGCTATATCATTTACAATCTGAAATACTGAAAACAAATACTCAATGATCATTGATCATTGATCCTGTAACTTGTAGGACCTTAACAGGTTTCACAAGTAGTTACATTTATCGAGTGAAACATTTTTCATTTTTCAGAATTAGTTGCTCTTAACAACAAATTTTCATTTCCTCAAAAGACTATATAAATCACAAACTAAAAGTGATCCCTATAACAAGGATGGTATTATAATTTTGTTCATATATGTCATTCACCAAACATTTCAATTAAAATCCAATGCCAAGTAAAAGGGATTGTGAGAATAGAATGAAATTATAGTGTTACCGGGAATAGTGTCCACTCGGATGCTGCTATTCCCACCATGATTGGTGGCTATCTTAGAAACAAACAAGTAAAGTCTACTTTCGCTTTCCTTTATGAAAATAGATAGGAGTGGAACAAAGGAGACCAACCTTAGTCTTGCGCTTGATTTCCTCTCCTTCCTGATAGAGCTTTTCCGCTTCTGCTTTGTCTTCCTAGCTTCAAAGAGCACCTACGGAATCATAGTAACATACTACTATCGAAGAACAAAGACCTATATTCATAAATAACACAGGACCAGATGTTTGTTAACCATACAAATGCATATATAATGAAACATACAAGAATATGGAGGAAAACTTGAATAGCTTTATTAAGATGAAAAGTAGCAAGAGGATTACAACCATATGTTTT
>APFE031407293.1:29985-67199 GCA_000404065.3 Pinus taeda
TTTTGACCATTTATGAGCAATTTTCAGTGGAGAACTTCTGGGAGATGATGTAATCAGCTAACCTTGTTCCTTTAGGCAGTGAAGCAACACTTTTAGGGACTTAGGAGTCCTCAGTTTATGGAAATTTATGACTAGGGTTGAAGTGCCCAAAAATGTCTATAACAGTTGCCCCCTAAAGCTTGAGGTCGTTAATCTTTCTGATGTCGGGTGAAATGCTTTACTATGAGGATCCGAAGTTTTTTCGAGCTGGGAGGCGACCTGTAATAAGATACAATACAATACATTATTTTAACAACATTTTTTCATGATCTAGATGAGGCGAACATTCCCATGCTCAACTTTATAAATTCATTTTCATGTACCTAGGACAGACAATCATTTGTGTGACAGACTGATGATATGGACTCATCATCCTTTGATTTGGATGATCATCTGTTTGGCAATGATGTACACTTGATGTATTTATATTCCTGAATATATCATAGCCCGGATGGATGAAACTTGATCCGAGGTCTTCAAAACTCGTTCAATCTTCACTCGAAGTACAAGTTGATCCATCTGAAAAATGTTCTGAACTCAAACATGGAAAGACATCGCCTGATTACCAGCCAATGATGTAAGTTGTTAATAGACGCGAGAGGAATCGCCAATAATGACAATGACCCTCAAGGTACTATAGTACAATTCACATGGTGTGAGAAAGGACTTGGCATCAAACACCACGTAAAATCTCTCGGTCGAAGGCCATTGATGTAAGCCAGTTGCCAACAGTGAGAAACTTGCCATTGAGGCATGCAAGCTTCAAAGTACTGAAAGGGTTGTTCCTGAGTCAACTTCTTGGATAATGAGCTGATGTCGACAAGAAGTGACCCGTCGCATGAGGGCCTTAATGAATCCCACATCAACGACATGGAATGAAGCAAATGATTTTGGAGGTGAAAGCAATCTGATGATACAGGGTTCAGGGTGGTGGTCATGAAGGAATGGAGCATGAATGTATTGCAGTGGGTGAGACACAGGCGAATTGTCTGAATGACTTCTCTTGAACATATCGGTGACACTGAAGATGGATTGGTAGTGTTAACCCCAAATATGGATGGTGTGATGGACCAATGGTGATGACCAGTGAACAGAACAACCCAACCCGGCTTGGATGTAGAAGGAAAGTGTCATGTTCAAGAGAAACTTGCTACCAATAAAGTTTCTTCAAGTTTTCTTCCCAATTTTCCCCAGTCATTGCTGACTAGTACCTCTTTATTTTTGTCAATCTTGAAGAGGATAACATATGATTTTTCTATAATCCGCCCTTCGGACGAACTTGTCACTATATTTAGCGAGCTTAGCGACAGTGAAACTCGTTCTCGTCCATTTGGACGAGTTTGTCGATATTCGGTTTTAATGAGTTTAACGACAAAGATAACTTGGTCCCTTTCAATTTTAGAAAGTCTGAAAGGAACGGAAAGGAGAATCCAATGATTCTTTCTCGTCATGTAATCCCTTAAGTTCGAAAAAGCATAAAATAATACAAAAGGGATGAATTTTCGATAGTTTTAACGAGCCAAACAAGACAAGCGCTCGATCTTTTTGTGTAATAATCCTTCAGGTCCAAAAATATTAAAATCTAGAGGAGGGATAGCACTTCCGATGACTTTAACGATCCGGAGAGGCCAATCGCTCAGCAATCTTTTCATGTTTTACAAGTCAGTTGAAAAGAGCTTAAAGGAGATTAGTTTTCAAGGAACGAGTGATCGTTTCGGGTAGCAGCTGATTCCAGGTAAGATTTGGAATTTTCCCATCACAGCAATGTCACAAGGATGGCTAATAGAATCACTCTTCGCAGATGTTCCTCGAAGGGATAAACAATCATATGGGGGTCAATGATCGGCTAAAACTAGAGTGGAGGTGATGATGAGAACACGACCAAGGCTCAAAAGCTGGTGAAAAGGCATTCACAATGGTTATTTACCGGTTCATTTTCTAATGAGCTTAAATGCTGGGGGAAACATTTGCTCATGACTTATGTTTATTTTTTAACGAGCTTGAACTATGCGCTAAAACTGCTCGTGGAGGGTTTATTTTTTAACGAGATTGAACCCTGCGGTAACATTGCTCGCCAGTCATATGATAAGAATGTCTCATTCAAGATGCTATATTGAAGGGGCTTACATATTTAAAGCTTTGCCCCGAATCATTTCTTTATGCAAGTTAGGAAACAACTAGCCTTACGGGTTTAAAGGGTTAGAGGTCCTACAAATTTAAAAAATAAATAGTCGCTCTTCGCTTGCATGCGGAAAGGTTTGCATGGCCCCAGGTATAGCAAAAAAATTCCAGGTTACCATGAAAGTTCCATCTGCATAGTAGACAGAAAGCTTCCTTGGCAATGTCTACCAAAATAGACAAAGGAGAGTGGTGCAACCACATGCCACTCAGCATAACCTTAACGAAGGTATCTTATTCCAGCCTAATCCCATTTTCCTGTAAGAATGGGTTCGTCAGACTAGTCATATATCCCTCGTGGAACCCCACTCTATACCCAGGTTTCCCTGCTGAAGCAAACCAAGGTGCATGCCCCCTGGGTTTCAGTCACATCCTCCTGAATCACTCGCGCTCATCAGGTGGACGGACTGGAGATCGATGAGACATTCCTTGCGTGAAAAGACCATTTAGGGATGGCATTTGACGATTTGCGATGTCTGAACTGGGGAATGACATTTGGTCTACGAGCTTGACCATTCTGTCTTTGTGCAGAAAACACATTACTCTAAAGAGTGAGGAGACGATGGCTCCCATGCAATAAATATAGTCGCATCCAAGGAGTAGATTATAATCTAATGGTCCTTGAACTACCATTACGTTCATGTGAACAGTTTTCCTTCTAAAAGTAATGGGAACATTTGGAAGGATCCCTAAAGGTCGACTGGTTCCTTTGTCGAAGCCTGTCAAATTTCTCATTTTACGGAAAAGCGATGGCGAACCAAGCGCTTTCCAAGAAGTTGAGGAAAGGATACTCACAAAAGCCCCTTCATCGATGATGGTACCAGCCATGACCATTCTGTAAGCTTGTACAATGATTATGAATGGTACACTAGCTGGTAAATGGGGTCTGCCTAGTAAATTCTAGTCGAAGGAAACGACTAGGTTGCTTGGTGGTGGGACTGAATAGACAGCCGGATATGACTTTGATGAACTTCCTTCCTACGATAAAGGAGTGGGTGGACTGCCCCCAAGTTCATCGGAATCTGTGTTTATGAAAAGAATTTGAACGGTGTCGTTCTCTTTCTCTTCAGTGACGGTATCATTCGAAGATGAACACTCTAAAGGCAAGACCGGGTCAACTGCCGTCTTGACCTTTTGACTTTCGTCTGGTATGGATTCAGAGGGTTCATTTTCAATGATAGACGCTTCAGCCGACCATAATGACAGGTCAACTAGATTTTCAACCAGTGGAGGACTTGGCAAGAATTTTTTATATCCAGGAGGAAGCCGTAGTGGTGAAGCAGGACGGTCATCCAAAACTCTTTTAGCTTCGTCAAGGAAGGGACAATGGTGGACGGTGTGATTGCCTTCACACAATTTATAAGGAAATCTGGGATTCCTTTTTTGTCCAGGTGCTTCACTTTCACTGGTTGATGGTGTGCATTCAACATGATCATCAGAGGTTGACGCCACCGGATTGTGAAAATGAGGAGACCAGTCCCTTAAGATCTGAGGGATACAGGGACAATCTCAGTGAAAGTGGTCCATTGCAAATGAAACAAGGAGATTTAGGTTTTGACGGTGCGGTGTGAGGATTTTCGCTAGATGACGCTTGGTTGCCCCCTTTAGATTTTGATTCCTTTTTCTTATTTTCCTTTTTCTCTTTATGCTTCTTCTTCTTATCAGTTACTTGATCTTTAGCTTTATCATCTTTATCAAGCGAAGAGGAAGGAGGAGAGGGAGAATCAGACGAAGTAGAAGGTTCGGAGGCAACTCTAGTGTCATCTAGTTGCTGACTTGACTGTTCAGGAATTACGGGATTCTGAACAACAGAGGTAGAGAAGAGCCAGACAGGCAAACCAATTGTCAACCCTAGAAGTGGCAAAGTGGCCATATGGGGTGCACCAACATCTCCCCAACAGGAGAAGGGACTAGGATTTCCTCCAAGGGGAAATCCTTGGTTGGTGGACTCCATTTTCTCAACCTAAAGACCAACAGGGGAATTTGTGATGTTATTCCGATTAAAATAAATTTTAGATGCTTTTACACAACTTGTTTTTTCAATTTTAAAGAGTCGAGAAAAAACAAAAGATGACTCTAGTCGCCTTCGATTTTTATTGAGCCTGAAGTGACAAGTGCTCAGAGGAACTTTTCTTTAAGGAGTCTGAAAAGGAGCAAAATGGACTTCTCTAGAGATTTAGGTAGAGAGGATTACCAAACCAATCGCAAAACTGCAAAATACTTTTTACGGTATGGCAGTAAATCTTCCTGAATGCTGTGTTCAGTGCATTGCGATCGATAGGGCGGCAGACACGGCTTCCTAAGGATAAAGGATGCAGCCTATTGTGGTCTCCCAATATATACTCAACGGTACATGGGAGCACAAGTCTGTACTGGCACTTGCCGTCTCAGAGTGGAGGAATCACCCAACCAACACTAAAAACAACAGTTACCAGGTTTTACAACACCGGAATATGTCTCTAGCCTAGACCTCTAGATGTTGTGCGTTAGGTTCCAAAGCGTTGTTAGATTCATTAAATTTATTTTTAGTTGATCTTGCTTAAAAATTTGCCTTTCAAGTTCATTGCATGATGTGTATACAATTCCTAAAATGCAATCTAAGATGATAAACAAACGTTAAATCTTCTTTTGGAAATGAAAATCCTAGCTACTAAGGAAAGAAAGTTAAGAATCTTTCTGCAAAGAGCACAGAGCACATGCTAAATGCATTGTCCTAAATAAAATCAAGCAGTCAAAATGAAAATGCACATGCATGTATTTGTTTTCAGCCTTCTTAATGTATGAATGATGATAAGAAAGCTATGTTCAAATCTGAATTATTTTCAAAGCGACAGTACTCAAAAAAATTCTTTTCAAAATGAAGTGAAGGTAGGAGAGACACTTTGCGATTTTGAAATGAAAATTGCTTTTCGACACTTTAAAAAGTATTAATTCAAATAATATGCAATAGTAACAATATAGTTGACTATCAAGAACAATAGGATTGTCTTCTAAAACTGAAAACGACAGCTACGACACTTTCAAATCAAGAAACGACAGTTCAACTATGCTACTTTTTTGCAAAAGAGAACTAAAAATGGCGCACAATACATAAAAACATTTACAGTTCTTTGCACTAAGGAGGTGGAATAATGCAAGAGAAGGGTGTTTTCACAGAGATACATTGACTACAGACAGCAAAACTCCTGAATAGAACTGAAAACAGTGAGAAAAAACCACAGTCTGAAGGTAAAGTTAACCTTCCCCGATCATCGCACCTGTCACACTGTGAATTCAGTATGTAGCGCACCTACTGCACTCGGGAAGTACGATGCATATAGTCTGCCTTGAAGGCAGGGTATGATGGTACCAATGCGAGACTTTAAACAAGTTTCCACTCACAGTTTACAATTCAGTTCAGGGATTTAGGTCGAGTAAGTAATGTTCAGTATATGTAAAACACAGGGGTGATCTAAACAGGTTACTAGAGCCACCACTTAGGGCAATTAGACTGTTTGCAGATCGATTGTTTAATTCATAAACAAAAGCCGGAGATAGACTGAAGCAGCATTGATCTACTTTTCATTTGTATAACAAATGCAGTTCGAAGGCTAGCTGGCTTGGCTTCAGGCTCCGTCTGTAAGTTTATAAAAGAAACAAACATAGATAGGCTGACAAACAATCTAGTCGCTCCCCAGTGGAGTCTCCATTTTCTTACCGGGAATAGTGTCCACTCAGATGCTGCTATTCCCACTAAGATTGGTGGCTATCTTAGAAACAAACAAGTAAAGTCTACTTTTGCTTTCCTTTATGAAAATAGATAGGACTAGAACAAAGGAGACCAACCTTAGTCTTGCGCTTGATTTCCTCTCCTTCCTGATAGAGCTTTGCCACTTGTGCTCTGTCTGCCTAGCTTCAAAGAGCACCTGTGGAATCACAGCAACATACTACTATCGAAGAACAAAGATCTATATTCATAAATAACACAGGACCAGATGTGCGTTATACAAATGCATATATAATGAAACATACAAGAATATGGAAGATAACTTGAATAGCTTTATTTAGATGAAAAGTAGCAAGAGGATTACAACCATATGTTCTGACCCAGCATCATCCTCCAGCAAGAAGGCCCTTCTTCACATCAAGTAAAGCTTAGATCACCCAACACTATGAAATTACACTAGAAAACCAACAACACTTCTCTATAAGATACAAAATTCCAACATCTGGATCTCTGTGATGAGGGATCCATATATAGATGATTATAGGGAGGTGAGTCATCTTCTTGGATCTTGATTAGTGTCCTCTTTCTGATAGTTCTTGCTTCCACTTGGAGAATGATGATCTCTTACTCATCCCTAGTCAGAAACAGAGAGGCAAGTGTCAGAGGGGAAGCTTCTAGAAGATTCCATGATCTTCCACCTCGCATTTTGTCCCTACCATTTGTCCATTCTCGACCATCGCACCCTACAGAGGAGCAATTTAGTATGCATCACACCTAGTACACTGGGAAGGTGATATGCATCGCACCCTCTACAGTGGGCTTTCAGTATGGTCCAGTTTTGACCATTTATGAGCAGTTTTCAGTGGAGAACTTCTGGGAGATGATGTAATCAACTGACCTTGTTCCTTTAGGCAGTGAAGCAACACTTTTAGGGACTTAGGAGCCCTCAGTTTATGGACATTTATGATTTGGGTTGAAGTGCCCAAAAATGTCTATAACATATAGAAAAATGATTGAAAATGAATAGATGTTAGGAATAAAATTAGAATAATTGGAGAGTAAATAAAAACCTAAAGAATCCAAAGAAAGTAGCTTAAAAATGAGAAGAGAGTGAAGATAGAAAAACTAATGAAGAATATATTGTATAATAATTTGCAAGGTTGTTTAACCAAAATCTAATAGAAATTAACGTTTATTTTTAAATAGGAAGTATAAATACATATTGATGGAATTATTACTAACTTAATTATATGGAGAACATTTTGAATTTGACAGAATATGAGATTCTTGAAAAATCAAGCTAGTGATTACCAAATTGAAGGGCCAAGTCAATTTCATGAGAGAGAAAAAAAACTATATCTATATTTATACAAATTTAATTCTATAATATAATATGTGACTAAAAAAACATACAATTCATAAATAGACACTCCATACAAAAAGGAGCCTATGCAACTAGTTTTTAAGTATGTTAATATTTGAAAATCGTTATTCAAGATCAAATTAGTTAGAAAAAAATTTCTTCATTAGAAGCACCATATAATTTATTGTTTTAAAATGTGCAACTAAAATTAAAATAAAACAATGGTAAGAGGAAATTACTTAAAGGAATAACTTATCATAACTACAAAGAATTTCACAATTCCAAACAAAATGTGGAAGAAGTGTGGGGTGAGAAGTATGAGAAGATCAATGAAATTGTTGATAAGGAAACAAAAAGAAACCAAGAGATAGAGGTTTTAGTAGATTTAGAGAACAAGGAAGATGCTCCAAGGTATTATCAACAGTGGATGTGTATTGTTATTAGTTGTGGTGAAGAGGGGCACAAGTGATTTGAGTGTTATTTTTGGGAGAATGTACATGGAAATTTTAGCACAACAATCAAGTAGGGCACAAGGAGGGGTGAGAGGATTTAAAAAAATATATGTTTCTACAAGGAACCTTTTTTGTGCACGTGCAAATAAGTATATCCAATGTATTTTATGTTTTGAATTCTTTTCATCAAATCTTGACAAAGTTTTATAACCTCTTTTTCACTTTTGAAGCATACTTTACAATATATCTCATGATTACATGTTGAGAAACTACTAGATGAAAATCAACATTAGATTTCCACAACCTAAGGAGATCAACATTGTAAACATTTAGAAATTCATCAATATGTGTATGTTAATATATTTATTTTTCATTTATAGTATATGAATTTAATATTGATCAATTGCATGAGACTTTCGTGGAGAAGTGTACATAGTGATATGAAATATTGGGCTCCTTTTTGTGCAAGCACGAATCTACACTAGACTTTGTATGTATTTAAAAAACACGCTCTATTTAAAAAATTCTCATAACCTTCAAGCGAACTGTGGAGTCCAAAGATTGTCTTACTATGACACCCCTTTTTTCTTCTGTTTCCTCTCTTTTCCTACATTTTCCACCTAAATAATGCCACATCCATTAGGTTTTGATAAAGGTAAGTAATAATATGTATTCTTCTTCATGTTTGATTATATGCCATATTCTTTTGTTAACAAATGTCATTGGCTACAGAATTAGTCTGTTTCCATAACTAGTCCAAATTTTTGTAGCTGTCTCCATTGTTTACAAGGTTTAGAAGCTCCAGGTCAGCGACGAAGTATATAGATGGATAGGGAATGATCCTCTCATGGATCCCTTCATATCCCCTTGAACCAGTTCATCAAGATGAGATGAGGATATCATGGTCAAACCCCAAAGTCAACCACAGGATTGTCGCCAAAACGAAATCCGACTTTCATCAAAACCTTATCAATTTTCTTTCAGAATAAATTGAAGGTTTAGTAATATAGTTATTTAGAATAAATATATATATGCTTAAATTACTCATGGCTGTTATGCCAAAGACTTGCTTTAAAAACTATGGCCGCATTGTTATTTGGTGCATGCCAGATGATGTAATTTTGAGACGGTTTTGTTAAATTTCGTTTACAAGCAATAGAACTAGTTTTCCATGTGTATGTGTTGCGTTGATTGAAGATTATGGACTGATATATGGAGGGCCCATATGACAGTGATAGGTCTTTAACCAAATGCAATTAGATTTATTTTCATTCCTTTGAATACTCTGTTTTTGTGTGAGAATTGCAATATGATGAGTTTACTAGTGAATCGTTGTATGCATGAGTACTTTCATCTGCTTTATACCTAGATTAATTTGTTATTTGAATTTCTTTCTACCTGGTACAACATGGTTCTTTCATTTTCTTTTTATCTAGAATAATCTAATTGTGTTTACTCCATCAGTATAGATGTTGTTTAGAATATCTTGTTTGAATAATATTGAGTAAGTAAAAGTGTGAGAGCCTTCTTCTTAACAAATGAATTCAGATAGTACTTCTTTTTAGTTTGATAGAATAGATTTCTCTTGCACTTAGTGAATTAAAGCTGCAGCCTAAAGACTCAAGACAAAAATCCCAAAATAATCTAACACAAGTAGAAGTTAGAAGCACTCTCATATCATTCATAAACTAATTCAATAGAGAATAACTCTTAAGAAATTAGTTGATAACTTTAGGATCGAGACATTAATATAATCAACGACACCATATCCATACTAATCTTAATTTTATACCCTAGCAGGAACATAACGATGTAAGGAATAACTTCTAGCACATATAGTGCATCTGTACTTCATCAGTCTACGCACCCTGGTTGACAATTTATGATTGACAATCTAAAGACATTAAATTGACCAAACACAGTCTAAAAGAAGAAACTTGTAAGCTTTTCAAAGGTAGGGATCATCATTTCAGTTTCAAGGAACCATTATTTTATGTTGATGGGTGTCACAAATATTTAATGTTGTTATATGTTTAACAAAGAATCTTTTGTTAACATGCACATTGGAAGGAGGGATACTCTTTCTGCTTCTAGATATTGACAATTTTTCTCTCTTTACACTCCTACAAAGATATCAAACTTCAATCAAACTAATTTTTATAGATTTTGGAGCATCTATGTGACAACCCTTTTTTCTATTTCCCTCTTGTAAATATTTTTATAAATTGTAATTCATGTAAATAATATATGGAAATGTAACGATTTTCTTTCGTTAAATCAAATCCTTAGTTTTGTGGGTTACCCTAAACCATTACAAATAAAATGTGGTTCACAATTTGCAATGAGCAATTAAAGATACCAATTTATTTTTCTTTAGTTGTTATTACATCTCATTTTTTAACTACATAGCATTACTTTGAAGGCTTAATACAATATGGAGCAGGTAATATGAGAAGTGAGACAACTTTAATTACTTGTATTTGCATGAATTTGTTAAATTGGATAATATTCCTATTCTATCATTTTATGTCATCTATTTTTCATCCTTTCTTTAGATTTTTCTCTCACTTCCTCTATGCTTGGCACTCACTCTCCTGTTTGAGATCGAATTCTCTAATTCCCATGTTTGTTGTCAATTTTTGTGTAATTTCCATGTGTTATGTTTGCATGAATGAACGTTCTATGTTATATCTCTGTGAATGAACATTCAAATTTGTTTTGTTTTTTTTCCTTTGGGTGGCAACAAGAGTGTGATTGATCTCCTAGGTCCATAGCCTCCTAATCAATGTCATCAATATAGTTGTTGTTCGGTTGGTGGGTAGTAATGTTTGTAAGGGATCGGTTGCACTATAGCTCGATCGAGCCTCTGTTTAAGCACTTTAAGGGTTCAATCGAGGGTTTCTACAAACCTTAATTGAACTATTCGAAATTTTGTCTCAAGCACTTGATCGAGTGCTTTGAGCACTCTATCAAGCTACAGAGGGCCTAAAAGCACATGGTGTTAATTAGTCATTGGGTAAGTCCTTTCACCTAATGAGATACTCTAAAATTGATCAATTTTGTAGTTGTTGGGTTCTTATTTCCATGGATCCAATATGATTTTGCCTTCTTCGTTAAGTTCTAAAAATACTATTTGAACTGGGATCTTGTCACCAATGACCTTCTTTAAGCATGAAACATGGAAAACTGGGTGTACTTAAGAAGATGTAGGTAGCTACAATTTCTATGCCATAGTATCAATATTGCAGCACCTTGTAAGGACCATAGTACTTGGGTGATAACTTGTTATCATTCTTAGCTTGCCTGAGGAACATTTGTTTGTATGGTTGTAGCCATAAAAATACCCAATTGCCTACATCAAAATTTATTTCACTGCAATGTTGATCAGCTTATTGTTTCATTCGATTGTGTGCCAAAGTGAGGTTATCCTTTAAGAGTTGGAGAAATTTTTGGTGCTCTGTTGATGGTGCTGGACCCAACATGTCAAGGGATCTCCCTGGTAAGAAGTCCCAACTAGACCTCAGACAGTTTGGTATAGGAGTCCTAACAATGGGTCATATGGTATCGCCTTGACCTCGGTTTCACGAAGAGGCAAGTAAGATGTACCTGTTGGTAGCAAGGGTGTGACATGTGCATCAATCCAAGGAAGGTGCATGAATGGTTCTAACACATGAAAGGTGGTATGAGTGCACCCCTTGGAAACCTATGTAAACATGTAACTTAGAAGGGAACACACAAGGAAAGATGCATCACAAACTAGAAGGAAGGTGAACCAACAATCCAAAGTGATGGTTAATCCAACAACACATTTGAGTAAGATTCATACATGCATCTATAGAAAGAATCTGTGCACACATGCATAAGAAAATAGATACATATATCATTAGAGTAAACAAGTTAACTGAAATACAATAATAGCATATACATGAAACATGTTGGCTCTATTATATTAATAAGTGAAATTTCCAATCATACAGTACAACCATGACCAACCACTAGTCCTGATAACGGAACATTACTGTCACTGTCACCTGCTCCTCCAAAGAGATGTAGCACTGCACTGTGGAGAAGCCTAGGTTCGTTACAATACTCTCCAAACTTTCTCTAAGATATTCCTATCGAAAGCTTGGATGACCAAAATCCTATACAATGAGTTATGAGGTACTATATATAGCAAAGGGTCGGGTGAACCTTGACATTCCCCTTTGTGATTTTTCAGCTACCCTAATGACTCTTCAACTACTCTATGACTGTTACATTCCACTATCGAAACTTGAACTTCCACTTGACAAGATGTTACATACAATCTACACATGTACCCATGTGAGATAAAATAGGCTCGAGAAAGCCATGCAAGACATCACTATGAATCAGACAACTATGGGAAGACCAACACTTCTACATCCTCATGATCGACAACAGTGGCAAACTGATGCCAATATTGGTATTCTGCGATAGTGTCCATGTACTCTGTGGTGACATCTTTCTGGAAATGAACTCTTTCCTCTGTTGCATCCAGGTACACTGATTTGGCTCCTCTATCCAACTCATATGATAACATGCCCATCATTATCTTGAGTGTGGCTAGACCAGCGACATACTGATCACTAAGTCTACATTGATCACCAAGTCTGCATTGGTGGCTATGTGCATCAACTCGTCAAAGTACGAGTCTAGCTCCTATCGAATTTGACCCTTTGTCTTTTCCTCAGTGAGTGTCCCAGTATATGGGATTGCATGTGTGTGCACAACAACATCCATGCTTCTGAACACCTATGCATGGGAAGCCTACAAACAAGTGATGAGTTGCAGGAGTTCCTCATAGTTCCGGATCTGACTCCAGATGCGTGCCTTTAACTCAACTGCCCTGGGCTTCATCATCTTGGGCAAGTGTACAAGGCTCCCTTGTATCTCATTGTCCATGTTTTCATGTGGTCGACATTAGTATGCACATTTGACAAGTTACGTGCTCTCCTAGCACAGTGCTTTTCCAACCGTTGAGATGGAAAACTGCCTTATGCAAGGTACCAAATATGGAATACAATGCCCACATGACTGTCTCAAGGGACAATACTTCATCCAGTATCACGTTCTTCAAATATGCTTGGGTAGATGTTGTAACCAGTTCTCCTCCCTACTTGCCCGTCTATAACTCCTTATCCATTCATTCATTCTCTGCGATCAAGA
The DNA here is from genome assembly GCA_000404065.3 of Pinus taeda. Classification (NCBI taxonomy): domain Eukaryota; kingdom Viridiplantae; phylum Streptophyta; class Pinopsida; order Pinales; family Pinaceae; genus Pinus; species Pinus taeda. The sequence continues at coordinate 42,911 of APFE031407293.1, forward strand.
AGCGAACACTTGAGCTAGCGGCTTCGAAATATGCTCTGGTAGCATCAGCCAATGATGTTGGATTCTTGTGCACATTAGATACGATCAATCATTCCTAAAACTACGCAGGAGATGTGTGGACATCTAGAATAGACACTCTGTACGATTGCACAACTCTATGTTGTGACTCATCAAATGATATGTTGTGCATCTCTTCTTCCAGATTGTCTCCAAGGATCTCAGTATCTCCTTGGTCACTTGGGACTTGCTCTGCTTTCAGATATGGTGAAGCTGGTGGGTCAACATCTTGGTGATAAGGCATGAGGTCGATGTCTTACTCTATCTCTAGCTACTCCATCTCCGTATCTATCTTCTCAAGTACTCGTTCAATCTCTTAAGCGAAGTCCTGCTCCTGCGACTGGTCACCCTGTCTGTTTTATACAAGCTGTTGGTATGAGTATACTACTTGTATGGGTGTAGTTTCATCTATCTGTGAATTTTATGCCCCCTGATTTGCTAGTCCCTACTATGCTTCCTTCTCCTATTTGTGCAGCTCTTGTTATTTCTGGAGTTTCTCCTTCAACTCATGCAACTCCTTCACGGTTTCCTCCATCCTCTGTTTATCTCTCTGCCTTTGTGTGTTCCTCTTGTCGTGTTGTTTCCTCTTTGCCTCTATCTCAAAAGCTCCTTTCTCCACAAGTGGATCTATTTTGAACTTGCAACTTTGTTCTACCTCTATGTTTTCAACAATCTTTCTCTTTCCTTTGTCACGCGCAGGTATGTTTCCCTCTACTATTGTTGTTGATGGTGCTCTCCTAGATTTTGGTTCACTAACCATTCCATAGCCATGCCGAATCGTTCACTGGGCCTGGAGAAGCTGTGGCAATATCTCCATGGGTCTTCCTCACCCCAATGACATGCCCCATGGATCCAAGGGAATTGTAATCTCGCATAGTGATCCTTGACAAAGAGATGTGGGTTGTACAGATTGAAGCTTCTGGTGACGAAAGTAAATCTTTTGAAATCTTCTGTCTCGACATCCGCATGCTTGAGATTTTGTATCTCATACAACCTAATCCGCAATGGACGAGTGGGCCAGGGTGCCTTCTTCTTCTTATGTAGTTTAGCTAACAGTCCTGCCAAGATATGGTACGACACTTCTTGCATGACGATCTTGTCCATGGAAAACTTTGACAAAACATGCGGAGGATTCTCCGCATTGTACATCTCTATGAAGGTGCCAAAGGGTGAGGCATAACAATCTACTATGTCGATCATTGCCTCCATTACTACCTTCGACATGCAAGGTGTATCCTACTCAAATATCATCTTGTACACCAGGGTGAAAAAATGGTTTGATATCTATGTGATGACTCCTCAGAAGCTGCAATAAGTGTTCACATAGGTTTCTGCCGATGTCCATTCCCACTTCAAGCCCAGGAACTACTGATGGGCACAAATCATATCCAAGATGTATGCAAACATGTAGATTTCTGCTTGCTAATCTTTGGGTGGTTACCAAGCTACTGTTACCTGTTCCTTCAGCGTGTGAGCCAACATGTTGGATCAGTTGCATGCTCTGCCTTCACTAGCCAATTGATCCAACACTATCATCCAACTCTTCGGGAAGGTCTCTATGCTCTCTTGGCCATATAAGCACATGCAAAGATGACCAAGTACTGATATGCCTTCTGCAGTATCTTCATCTTGTAAATTTGGTTGGGTGTCAGGCTAAACTTGGTTGGATCCTTCACTGAGTTCTTCAAGATATCTATGGAGTTTGCATTGTTGTTGGGTATTCTAAAGGGTGTCTCCATGGTGATCAATGGCTTTAGAAAGTGGTACATCTGTTGATAGTCATGTGCCCTGAAGCTAGCAATATCTTTCCCACTAACACCTTAACACCATCATCTCGGGATCAGTGTTCGATAAGATCCAATGTATCATGTCCGAGCATGGGAACGCGTGAAATCTGCATGTAATCCAATACAAGCTGAACTTGTGAATGTTCACATAGACTTTGGGGTTTTCAAGATCTTCCCCAAATATGCCTGAGAATGTATCAGTGATATCCTGCCATTTCAGCTTGATGTCTTTGTCTACGATCAACTTGGTGTCTTCGTAAATCGACAAACTCATAGACACTTGTTCAACTGCTTCTCTAGTTGCGCTTTTGTCGGTGTCCTTGGACCCTGCTCTCTTTGAGGCCATTGATCCTGAACTGTTGAGAGACAGACGAACACCTACTATACCTGGAGACATGGCAACATGCATGGCAAGAAAACAGTCAGTTAAAACCAAAGAAAACTTGAGGACTGACATGAAACATACCCAAGAGGCTACTGGCAAGGATTGCACAATTTACACTGGGAGGCTGTGAGACTAACTACTGGAACTCCGCAAAAGGTAGTCCAAACTATCGGGAGGCTTGTTGACTACTAGAATTGCATAACCCACAATCCCGACGAGCCTGATGGGCGCTTATATTGCACAATGCACAATTTCAGCTGGCAAGTCATGCAAGCCTAGGGATTGCATTGCACAATTTTCTCAGGCAGCAGACACTGCTTCTCAGAATTGTGCAAAGCAAGTATGGAGGACATTGTCTGGCCATATTTGCACATTTTCGGGGAGGAAGGCAGAATCTTCCCTCTCATAAATATGCAATGCTATCTGGGTAAGGTAGAGTCCTAGCCAAGGGTTCCTAGACCTGTCGATATGCGACTGAAAACATATGAATATGTCAATGCATGGCATTACTAATTGTATGTAGGAGTAATGATCATGCATGCAAACAACAGATGCAAGATTTAGAAAATGGGAAAACATGCATGTGTGTGAAATGAGTCACTGAATCGACGACTGTTCGAGAAAAAAAGTGTCATGCATTTGACAACAGTGAGATGCAAAAAAAACTGAAGCGGTCCTTGTATAGGCTAACATGCATGAAAACGAAAGCGAGCATTCACAAAAATCAAGTAGACAACACTCACACAAGCCAAAACACAATAAGTGATAGAAATGCTGCAAAAGACAAGTAAAGCAGAATTACTTGGAAATAGCTAAGCTGGATGTACTGAAGAATCCTAGATATGTTGTGGGATGTCAAAGCTCAAAGATCGACGTGAAGAATGAGCTCTGAAGTGTTGAATAAATAAGTTTGAGGCTTATGACGTGCATGCCACAAATCTAGGAAAAAGCAACACTCGGAGGAAATTTTCTACAACAATCTTTGCATGTAACCTCTAGCTGCTAAAAATAGATCCCTAAAATCTAGGGATATTTTTTGCATGTTTCTTTTTCCTATTTCGGGAAAAGTAGCCCATGCATGAAAATCAATTTTGTTGGGTCCTGGGTGGAACCGGTCAGCCTAAAGGAAAATGTAACAACCTACTTGACTGAGAGATGGATTTATGCAATTTCTGGGAGGAGTTGGGCTGGTTGTCCCAGAGGGATTGCACAATTTCTTGGAGGAGTAGGTGACTACTACCCAGAATTGTGCAATTTATGGGCTAAGTTACAGTGTTTGGCCATATTGCGCAATTTTCCCAAGGAAGACTATCTAACTACATTACGCAATTTCTGAGCCCAGTGGCTTGCCCAGGAGATTTGTGCAATTTCCAAAGGGAAGGTTGGTTCCCCTCAAGAATTACACAATTTTCTGAGGGAGCTGCTCAGCAAGCAACTAGCCCAAGTTTGGAATGGCAGCCTATGATGGGAGAGAAGAAAAATAACATGCATAGGTTGGGAAGCTGCTGAAAAATCAAAGAAGCCTATGTACTTGACAGTGCAAGACATGCTTCTAAGGATGGTTGGTAGGGAGTTTCCAAAATGAAGCTAAGGAAAAATTTTGGAGGGTGGTTGTAGCTGCTACAACATGCTCGATGTGATCTTCCACCACTTGAACCTTATAATTTTCTCTTAAAAATGATGTGATGGGTAGTGGATGATATCCATAAAGTTCCATAAATGGGGTTATTTTTGTTTCATTTTGGAAGGAAGTGTTATACCACCATTCAGCTAGAGGTAACCACTTGACCCATTGTGTATTTGTATTAGATACAAAACAACGAAGATATCCTTTGAAACATTTGTTCACTATTTCAGCTTTTCCATCAAATTGAGGATGATAATATGAGAAATTAACTAATTGGGTACCAAGAAAAGAAAATAATTTCATCCAAATATTTTTATTCAAAATGGGATCCCTGTCACTTACAATAATATTTGGGTTTCCACATATCTTTTGAATTGTTTCCATAAATGTAATAGCAATTGTACTATCTTTAAAAGGATGAGATAATGCACAAAATTGTGCATACTTGGTCAGACTATCAACTACTACCATGATCACACTCTTTCCTTCAGACTTGGGTAAACCTGTGATAAAATCCATTGAGACCTCCTCCCAACGGTGACTTGGAATGGATAAAGGTTGAAATAGACCTGGTGCCTTAATTGTCTCAACATCATTTTATTGGAAAACCAAACATTTCGCCACAAACTTCTGAATATAATATTTAATGCCATCCCAAAAGAATTCCTTCACGGCCTTATGATAAGTTTTTAAAAATCCTGAGTTCCATCCTAAGGGGGAGGTGTGCAATTCCAAAAGAAATATTTTGTTTTCTTTGGGAATTCTTACAGAGATATAAGCGATCTCTGTACCATAATGAATCATTTTTCCAGATAAATGTATCATATGTACTTGGATCTTGTTGCACTTTTGAATAAGTGTCCATGTTAGGGTCCAACCCTAACCCATTTATTTATATAATAAGCCCAATGGGCTAAGTCAAAGTCATAGTTAGTTATAGAGTCAATAAATCACGCACTAATAATTGTAAGTGGACATGCATTAGAGAAAATGGACCACTGTTAGTTGTAAATGTGCCATAGTTAATAAATAAAGTGGTTAACCCATGTTATGCAAGGAACCACTAGCAGTCAAGGTTTTGGATGTCATTTACCTATAAATATTCTTAGTTAGTAAGGGAAATATCATCGATTCATATTGTAATTGAGCTCTTCTCTATTGGAGGCTTCCCCCTTGAAGAGGCAAGTGAACATTGAATTTGTTTCTTAATAATAAAATAGTTTGTAGTTTTTCTCATTTCATGTGATAATTTTGTGTTCTAGGCTATATTTCTTCGTATTTTTTATATTTTTGATTTCTCACAGGTCAAGAGCACAACAAGTGGTATCAGAACCTTTTCCAAGGCTAGTTGTACCTCCAATTTTCACAGAATGTTTTTTTTAGACTAGAGATGCATTTCAGCGTCTTTAAACCATGGGATATGTCATTGAGCAGATAAACTTGTGGATTTCGAGAGGCGTGCATGCAAGAACTCCAAGAGGTGGTCACACTTGTTGGACTCCCTTGTAACCCCTTTGGGTACCCCTTTAAGTAGTAGCACATTAGAGAACACCGCAAACGAACTACACTTCCACATAACATTGGGTATATTGAAAGCCCCCTAGGATCACATGTAACCTAAGCTTAGATAAGTCATCAGCCATGCTGCCTCTATATTACACTAAGAATAACACTTGGGGAGATTACTTGCATGTACAATAGGGTAGTCAAGTAGTACGGCTAAGGGTACGATCGATCCTCCTTAGTTAGAGCCCTAAAGATTGAGTTGAGTACTATTGTTGGACCCTTGTGTATATTATGATCTGTAGCACCTAATACTCCTTTGTGACCATAGTTCCCTCCACTATATCAATATCACCCTCTACTTTATCTTCTAGATTAAATCCAACAGTTGTTGTTATCCTACCACCATACAAATCAAATTTAGTAGTTGGGGTTCTCAAAGTGCAGATCATACACTTTGTCCAGTGAGCGTTTTGGCTGCTATAGTCTAGATCTGATTGTCACAGCCTATTAGGCAATACCAAGACCATGGGGTTTCTTTTACTACAATTTGGTTCCAAATTTTCACAGGACAATGGGCAGTATTAAGATTTCTGGATTTCAGCCACTACAATATTGAACAACAAAGAGTAAAACTCCTTTTAGAGTATTAAAAAAAAAAAAAGTTTGAGACCATCCCAAGATGCTTACAAGAGACTTAGCCCATAAGCTTCCAGATAATGAGTTGGTCATAGTGGTACCATTCACTTGAAAGCACCCAATTTTTCGGCGATCCCTAAAATTTTTCTGGCGTGACTTCAAGTGACCCACACCATTAGACTCTAGAGCTTTCCCTCTTTCCAAGAAAACTACCCTTGAGTAATTTACTAATATTGGTGTACGTTGGGTACCAGATCACAAGTTATGGTTGTAGAAAAGGTAGTCGAGAGGGTCGACCACCTTGAGAAAAGATTCGCAGTATTTGAGGACAATATTACCAAATATATCTCACAATTAGTAGACCTTATAAAAAAGTCGCATAGGGAGGAGCCTAGTGTTGATGCACACATAGAAGGATAATCTAGCCATCACATTCACTTCCATGGATATCACCACCCTTCCAACAACCGAACACCCAAGCTGGATATGTACAAATTTGATGGCTCTAACTCTGTAGTATGGGTAGCACAAATGGAACATTATTTCTCCCTTAATGATATATGAAAAGTTGGAACTAAACTACATGTGGGAAACCTTTACTTGGACCAAGAGAGATGGTAGTGGTGGGAGTGGCATCATAAATGTTATCCAGGGAGAGAAACTTGGAACATGTTCTCAAAAGCCATATGTGATTACTTTCACTGGGAATCTAACTTTTTGGGTTGTCTCTCTAAGCTCCAACAAACATGTACAGTAAAGGAATACATTGCATCCTTTGAGAAATTGGACATTAGAATTGATGGTCTAGGAGATGACTTCTAGTTGGAATTATTCATCAATGGCCTAAAATAAGCCAATGAAGCCCATGTCTGGATGCACCACCCAGCTACTTGCTTGGACACATGATGTAAGGAATTAGATGTGGAAAAATCCTTAAATTCCCACTCCAATTGTCTAAATTTCATAGCCAAGGCACGTCCCACCTAGGGTTAGGGCCCCACCCAAACACTTAAGGTTCAAAAGGTGTCACCAACATAAATGGCCGAAAGAAGAAAACAAGGACTATGTTACTACTGTGATGACAAGTACTCCCCTGAAAATAAGTGCAAGCAACCAAAATTATTTCATTTGATGCTACTGATAATAGATTACGCTACAACCCTTGAGGTGCCCAAGAAAGAAGTGGGGGAAACCCAAACCGACAATTATCTCTAGGCAGGTGCTCCTACTATCATCAACTCACATAAAATGGAGAATATTTTAAAAAGTCCATCATGGAGTAGTCGCCCAATTTAACAACATCCAGGCCATTGAATCCACTACTCCTCATATTCATCCTAAGATGCAATAGGTGTTATATCGCCACCAACAGTTCTTTGACAAACCTAAAGAAATTCCACCTTCTAGGCGTGGACATGATCATGGCATCCCTTTGATCCTGCGTTCCTAGCCACCTAATGTCTACCCATATCAATGTCCTTTTTCCCAAAAGAATGAAATTGAAAAAATCATTGAGGAACTTATCAAAGATGGTGTTATCCATCCTAGCATCAACCGTTATTCATATCCAGTGGTCATGGTTGTAAAGAAAGATGGAGAATGGCACATGTCTTTGGACTTTTGGGCCCTCAACAAGCTCACTATCAAGGAAAAATTTCCTATTCTGATTTTTGGTGATCTTCTTGATGAAATGTATGGTGCTTAATTTTTTACCAAGCTAGACCTTCATTCAAGCTATCACCAAATATGCATGAAGGAAGTAGACATTCCCAAGACTTCCTTCTCAACTCATGAAGGCCATTATGAATTCCTAGCCATGCCAATTGGTCTCTATAATTCTCCATTTACTTTTTAAAGCCTCGTGAACCACCTGATGAAACCATATCTCTAAAAAAATTCATGGTCTTCTTCACTAACATTCTCATCTACAACATAACTTGGGACAAACATCTTCAGCATGTAGACCAAATATTGATATTGCTCTGAGATCACAAGTTATTTATCAAATCATCCAAGTGCTCTTTTAGTGTGGAAGAAGTCAAGTATTTGGGACACATTGGGGATCGTGAAGGAGTGAAGGTTGATCCGAAAATGATTCAGGCAATGCAAGATTGGCCCCAACCAAAAACCTTGAAGTGTTTAAGGGGATTCTTGGGTCTCACTAGCTACTATCACAATGTTTTCCACAAATATGGATGCATTACTAGACCCCTCACTAATCTTCTAAAAAAAAATCATTTATTTGAACTAATGTAGCTCAACAGGTGTTCTTCACTCTCAAATAGGCCATGTCCTCCACTATTGTATTGTCCATACTCGAATTCACCGAATATTTTTTGATTGAATGTGATGCTTCAAGTACATGTATTGGCACTGTATTAATGCAAGAAGGTAGACCATTGGCTTTCACCAGTCAACAACTCAATGAAAAAGATCCGGGTCAATCTACTTATGAGAAATAAATGATGGACATCTTACATGCAGTACACACCTAATGGCCATACTTGTTGGGGTGACATTTCCAAATTCGCATAGATCATCACAACCTAAAATATTTTGGAGCATCATCTATCATCGCCACAGAAAAATAAATGGATTTTCAAAATGTTGGGATATGATTATGAGATAATTTACAAGAAAAGGTGTGACAATGTAGTGGTTGATGATTTATCACAACAAATTAACGATGAGAGCACCCTACTATCTATATCCCTCCCCATACCATATTGGATTGAAGAGGCCCACAAGGAATGGTTCTCGCACCCCTCTCATTCCCAATTCATTAATAACTTAAGAGAAGATCCTAATTCCTCAGCGGGTTACTCTTGGAAGGATGAGATTCTTTGCTACAAGGATTGAGTAGTTATATTAGCAGCCTCCACCCTCAAAACCTGCATCTTGGATGAGATGCACTCATCTCCAATTGTAGGACATTCAGGTTTTTAGAAGACTTATGCTCGCACACATCGTTCTTTCTTTTGGACTAGCATGAAAAATGACATTCTTACTTTTTTCACTGAATGTGATGTGTGCCAACGCAACAAAAGGGAAAGAGTCAAGTTATCGGAACCTTACAACCATGCCACTCCATGCTTCTATCTGGATGGATGTTTCCATGGATTTCATCACTGGTCTCCCAAAGTCAGGAAACAAATCAATCATCATGGTAGTTGTGAACATACTTTCTAAATATGCTCAATTTTGTGCTCTACCACACCCATTCACCCCAACTTTGGTGGCTCATGTTTTCCTGGACCAGATCTTCAAACTGCATGGCATGTCGAATTCCATTATGTCTGATCATGACCCCACTTTCACCAGAAAAATTTGGCAAGAATATTTCAAGCTACAGGGCACGTAACTCCAACTAAGTACCACCTATCATCCCCAAACCGATGGTCAAACAAAAGCAGTCAACAAATGTTTGGTGACCTATATGAGCTTCTTCACTTCAGGCAAGCATGGGTATAGTGGCTATGTTTAGTTGAATGGTGGTATAATGCTAACTATCATGAAGCCACCAAAATAACTCCATATGAGGTAGTGTATGGCCAACTCCCACCTTCACCTATTTCTTATATCCCTGTATGTTCTAAATAACAGGATGTCGATCAACTCCTATAGAACTGTGTCGCCATGATCACTCATCTCAAAGATAATCTACATCAAGCTCAGAACCAAATGAAGCAACATGCTAACCAAAATCGTTCTGAGTGCTCATTTCAAGAAGGGGATCAAGTATGCCTATGACTCCAACCATATAAGAAAACATCTCTCAAAGAAAAGGGCTTCCAGAAACTAGGACCAAAATTTTATGGGCCTTATCATATACTTTAGTGAATAGGAGAAGTCGCCTACAAACTAGCCTTGCCACCTACTTCAAAAACCCATCTAGTCTTTCGTGTATCATGCCTCAAGAAAGTGGTGGGGAACAATTGTAGAGTTCAAACAAGTCTATCCAAATTGGATGAGGAAGGCTCTTTTGGCTCCGACTAGAATAGGCCCTTGATACTCGTGAAAGACATCTCCACAGTCACATGATCAAGGAAGTACTCGTCAAGTGGAAAGACACCTCTCCAAAAGATTCGACCTGGGAACCAACCATTATTCTTCAACAGTTTCCGCAGCTTCAGCCTTGAGGACAAGGCTTATTTTGATGGGAGGGGGAATGTTAGGGTCCAACTATAACCCCTTTATTTATGTAATAATCCCATTGAGCCGATTCAAAGTCATAGTTAGTTAGAGAGTCAATAAAACTAACACTAATAATTGTAAATGGTTGACCCACATTAGAGAAAAGGGACCACAGTTAGTTGTAAACTGGGCATAGTTAAGAAATAAAGTGGTTAACCCATGTTACAAGGGACAACTAGTAGTTAGCGTTTTGGATGTCATTTAGCTATAAATAGTCTTAGTTAGTAAGGGAAATATAATCAAGTCCTCTTGTAATTGAGCTCTGATCTTTTGGAGGTTTCCCCTTTAGAAAGGAAAGCGAACATTGAATTTGTTTCTAAATAATAATATACTTTGAAATTTTTCTCATTTCATATGATAATTTTGTGTTTTGAGCTCTATTTCTTTGAATTTATGGTATTCTGTATTTCTCATAGGTCAAGAGCACAATAGTCCACACCTCTTCATCAATATTGCATTCATCACTTTATTCATTTATCCAATGAAGTTTGGATAACAGAAATGGCACAAAGTAATGCTTCCACTTCCTCATCCTTTCTTGAGAGTGCATCTCCAACAACATTTTTCTTCCCTTTTTTGTAGATGATTTCAAAGTCATAACCCAACACCTTGGTGACCCATTTTTGTTCCTCTTCTGAAGTTAATCTTTGTTCCAAAAGGTATTTACGACTATTGTGATTTGTTTTTAACTTGAAGTGTATTCCCATTAGGTAAGGTCGACATTGCTTTAGTGCATGTAGTATTTCCAACATTTCCTTCTCATAAATAGGCTTATGTAAATACTTTTCCTTGATTGGATGAATTTCAAAAGTAACGGACCTTCCTTCTTGCATTAAAACAACACCAAATTCATTTCCTAAGGCATCACATTCAACAATAAAGGTTCTTGTGATGTCTTTTGTAGCTAAGAACAGCGCTTGGCACATTTCCTCTTTAAGATGTTCAAAGGATTTAGTTCCTTCTTGAGTCCAAGAAAATGCATATTTCTTTAGTATTGTTGTTAGAGGTGATGCTATTCTCCCATAATTATTAACAAACTTATGATAATACCATGTTAAATTGAGAAATCCTCAAATATGTTAATGGCTTTAATTTTGTTAGAGTCTACCTTAACACCCTCATGAGACACAATATGACCCAAATATTCGACCCCCTATACTCCAAAGAAACATTCGGAGGCTTTTTCATATAATTGTTTCTCCTCCAATACTTTGAGCATCCTATCAACATGTTGAACACGATACTTCAAAGACTTGTTGTGGATTAGTATATCATCAAAAAATAATGACATAAATTTTCTAAGGAAGGGTTTGAAAATGGAATTGATCAAACCTTGAAATGTGGGACGTGCATTATTAATGCCAAAAGGCATGACCAAAAATTCATAATTACATTCATGAGTTTTGAATGTTGTTTTTGGAATGTCTTCAGTCTTCATTCTAATTTGATGATATCCTGAATGGAGATCCAACTTGGTGAACTAAATTTCTCCATGTAATTCATCCAATAAGTCATCAATGACAGGAATGGGAAATTTATCTTTAATAGTGATCTTATTAAGCTCCCTATAATTCGGACACATACGCCATGATCCATCCTTCTTGTGCACCAATACTACTGGAGTGGAGAAAGAACTTTGGCTACGTTGAATTATTCTATCATTTTTGCAACCATATGTTCAATTTCACTCTTTTGGGCATACAGATATATCTAAGGCCTATTGTTTGGAGGAACACTTCCTAGAATCAAGTGAATAGCATCATCATAATCATGAATAGGTGGCAGGCCTTTGGGAGTCTCAAATACCTTGGAATCATTGTCCAATACTTTTTCGAGATTTAGAGAAATAGATGATTTCAATGTTTAAACTGCTAGTGAGCATAATTGTGCAATTACGCTGAGTTGTTCTTTCTTAAAAATACTTTTCATGCCATTAGAGTTGATTATCTTCCTTGGTTTCCCTATAATACCCCTTAATTCAATTCCCTTTCCTTCCCAAATAACATTCAAGAAAATTTATTGAAAATTAAAATCTATCGTCCCCAAATATTGTAACCATTGGACTCCTAGTACAACATCAATACCACCAATTAGAATGGAAAGAATTGGAATATTCAATGTATATTCCCCCATGCTTAGCTTGATATTATGGCACTTTATATATAAATTTAATGTTCCTCACTTTACAACCATCATGTGACACTCTGGTGCTAGGTATAGAAAGCTATTTATTTCCTTGGCTATCTTACAATGAATAAAATTATGGGTACTACCTGAATTAATCAACACTATTACATTTTTATTCTTGACGTATCCTTCTACCTTAAGAGTTTGAGGAGTGGTAATTCCTACCAATGCATTAAAATATACAGCCGGATTCACTTCTTCTTTCTCTGGGGTTTGTTCCTAGTGTATATCCTCTTCTTTTGATGTTTCTTGTTCCTTTTCTTCCTCCTCTTCACAATCTATGTAAAATAATTTCTTCTCAACACACTTATGACCTTTACTATATTTTCTATCACAATTGTAACAAATACCTTTTTCTCATTTTTCCCCCAATTGTTGTGGTGTCAACCTTATAGGTTTTGGAATGCTAGGAGCAACATAATTTAATCTTTATAGTTGTCAGTGGTACACTTCCTTGTTGCCATAATTTTTCTCTCAAATTTACTTGCCACCTTGAATGCCTTCCCCAATGAAACAGGTTCCCAAAGACAAACCTCATGTTTGATTTTATCCTTTATACTACCTATGAAGACATCAATCATATGCTCCTCTGGAATATCATTTACCTTGATATTCATTTTTTTGAAAGTCCTCAATGTGCTCCACCATTGAACCCTTTTATTTGAGACTTATTAATTCACTAAAGAAGGTGTTTCTCTTTGTATCATCATAATGTGCTATCATTTCCTCCATAAAAATTGAACAAGTGAAAATTATTTTACGAGAACAAATCCATAACTTAAAGGCTACACCCTTCATGATACGATCGCTGCATATGACCATACCCTTTAGCTTTAAACTTTGTGCCAAGGTCCATGACATTGTTCCACATGACTGAGTCCTTAAGGGGCCCTGGTCATCCACATAATGATCTCATCATGATGTCATCACACCACTTGGAATCCCACGAGGGGTTCCATGTTTCACCCACATTCGAGCTTTTCACCGATCAGAACTTGCCAAAACCAACTACCATGTGGTGGCATCTGGTGGCTCCATGTCACTTGAGATGACTTCATTAGTTGACATGTTACATTGGCTACAATGAGAAAATTATCTCATCCTACAATGATGCACCACATATTAATGCATGACTAGTCCATGGTGGCAAGGATAATTGTGTAGATGTCCACATTTCATCATTCTATTAGGTGAGAATTATGTGGTAAAGGTCATGCAACTCCTGACATCACCCATCATCCAACTTTTCATTTGATTCATGGAGTTGTCTGATTACTACAAAGATGCACACTCTTAATTGATTAAATGACATGCAAGTTCTATTGAGATCCACCATGGACCTAATCAATGAACTATGGATGTGCCTAGAAGGTGCACACTCTTTAACACATTAAAAATGTGGGTTTCCCCCTATGATATTAAACCCATAATTAATATTGAATTTTCAAATAGTCATAACTTATGATCCTGAAGTAGTTTCATATTTGGATATACCATTTGAAAGTTATCAATGAGATCTATGCAATAATACTATTTATAGGATCATTAGGACATGATAAGAACATCAAAAAATTAAATGACTTCAAGGTCCATTAACTTCACTTGATGAGATACTATAAGAGTCCTAGTTATCATATTGCTTCATAGAGGGTATTTCTATGTCCTTAGGCATCAGGAATAATATTGGTGTTGTCTTGAACAAGCCTTTTACATCAATGACATCTTGTTGTCATCAATGAAAACAATATGTGTAGCATTATATCAATGGCATCTTGTTGTCATCAATGAAAATAATATGTTCAACATTACATCATATTTTTTATTGCAAGACATTAGTTTAGCACAAGATCCTATCATGAAACATGATGTGTCCTTTAAATGGAACTTAACAATCATCTCTCGTGTTATTCCCGTCGATATTTCTACAAAACCTAGGGTCATGGAGAATATGATCATGATTGGATTAGATCGCACTCAAAATGAGATCGCTACCTATATTCCTCTCTTCAAATAATTTCATGATGTCTTCACTTTGTCGTATAAAGAAATGGTTGGCGTCAATTCCTAGATAGTAGAAAATGAAATCATCACTTAGGAGGGAGAGAAGCTAGTTAGGAAATGGTTCTAACTAGTTAATCTTCAAAATGATGCTTCCATCAAGGAAGAATTTGAAAAATTCCTCAAATGTAAGTTCATCTATCCAGATCCCTTGACAGAATTGTTTTCTACAATCATTCATATTACCAAAAAATAGGGTACCATTCATGTCAATGTCGACTATAGGGACCTCAATTGGGTGTGTCCAAAAGATAACTACCCAACCCCATTCATTGACTATATCATTGATGAATTCAATGATAGTGAGATATTTTCCCTTATGGATGGTTTCTTTGACTTTAATTAGATACTGATAAAACCAAAATATCAACATAAAAATACTTACATTGCCCTTGGGGTGCATCTACATATAGGAAACTACCACTTTGGTTTAAAAATGTTGGGTCCACTTTCCATTGGTCCATTTATTATGATTTTAATCATAGAAAGTGAATTGTGGAGGCATATTTGAATGACCTTGCCACTCACTCTCATCAATGGGATTATTATCCAATGCATCCATGACCTATGTTATGCATTGCCACTACTATAATATTCATTTGAATCCATATGAATGCATCATTTTCATTGTTTCCAAGTGATTGTTAGGCTTCATCAATTCCATGTATAGGATCATGGTTGATCCTCTCAAAGTCATGGTGATCATCAATGTTCCTACTACATGCACTATCAATCAACTTCAGAGTTTACATGGTAAAGTGAACTTATGTCAATTCATTTCTAATTGTGCTAAGATCACAAAGGGTTTCATGTGCCTCCTCAAAATGGATACACCATTTGTATGAGAAGACCAAGCATAATGATATTTTGATGCCTTGAAAAAGGCCTTGATTTCAACCTTTCTATTGATCCCTCCTAACTATAGTTGGGACTTAATTTTATATCTAGTGGCCTCTATTTCTACTCTCATAATTGTCTTTTCCAAGAGGATGAGGACCGCCATGAGAATTCCAACTACTACCTCAGAAAAATATTAGTGGGTTTTGAACATTGTTATCTATACATTCAAAATTTGGCTCTATTTATTGTCTTCATTGTCCAATGGCTTAGGAAACACATTCTCTTGTGAAATACCATTTTTGTAGCCAACACCAGCTGCATACAACATTTACTTGGTAGAAAACTCATTAGGGACAATTATTCCAAGTGGATCATTATCTTGCATGAATTTGATTTGGATTTTGTGGCCATGAAATCTAAGAAGTGCTAGTGTTTGCATAGATGTTATATTATATCCCCCCTATTAGTGATGAAATAGTGGTTACCAATTTGTTTCCAAATGAGTATTTTTTCCTTATTAGTTCATATAATATGTGGTATGTGGATACCCTACTCTATATCTAGAATCAACACTTATGTCCTGAGTTGTCCCATGATGATCATCAGTGCATACACGCATGATGAGGTTGAACATGTCTTGACTTAACCTAGCACTACTAAGCATGCTACTTGATTTCTCCATCAGCATCTTGTTTATCCTTTATACAACTCGATTATGTTGAGGTGTGTATTGAGAATTATTCTACCTTTATATATAACACTTCTTGTAAAATTATTCCAATTCATTCCAACGGAGTTCTCCACCATTATCTGTCCTTGGCACCTTAATTTTCTTCTTTTCCTGATTTTCCATGAGAGCCTTAAACTCTTTAAATTTTTCAACCACTTTGTATTTATTTTCAAGGAAATAAATCCATGTATTCCTTTAGAATTCATCTATAAATGAGACATAGTACACAAATTTATCTAGTGATGGAACTAGCATAGGTCCAAACACATCATTATGCACCAACAATAATATTCCCTCTAAACTCGTAGCATTAGAGGTGAATGATACCTAATTATGGTTCCCATATAAAAAAAATATTCACAAAAATAAAAATCCATACATCACTTAGACATACTTTTTACCATACCATTATCATGCAGTGCTCAATCGTATTATCTCTTATATATCTCAGTCTTTGATGCCACAACATGGTATTTTCCCTAGAGGTTATAGGAAATTTTCCTTCTTCCACGCCAATCTTAGGAAATATCGAATTGATGCAACCATCATTAATAATTCTTTCCAATAACTTATATATAGAGCTCCAATATGAACTTCCCTTACAAATACCATTTCTCCTCGAACCATCCCATAGGTGTTCTTTTCAACCATTATTGTTATACCTGCATCACTCATCTTGCTTAGAGAAATTAAATTTGTAACCTATCATAAGATGTTCATAACACTAGGGAGCATTATAATCATTCCACCCATCAGATTCAACATATATTTGGCTCATCGTATGAGTTTTCCTATTGAATCATCTCCTAAGAAATCACCACCACAATCATATCTTTCATACTCATGGAATGACCCCACTATGATGATACATATGAAAGGGTCCACCTAATTCAACTAACCATGCCTAATTATCTACAGGTGTACTTGTAGAAGCCAAATATGTATCCCCTCTTTCATTTGAGGGTTTGTTTTCTATAGAGGAAGCATAATTAAGTCCCTTCCCTTTATCAATGACCTTGGATCGACAATATTTCTTATAATTTATTTCTTTTAAACATATCCAACATACATTTACAAATTATCCTAGATATTTAGATATTCCTCTATATTGAGATCTTCCACTTGAGGACTTAATGTTATATCTATCCTAAGAGAGTCCTCTTATACACAAGGCATAAATGTTCTAAATTTCCATGTTTTTCTATCTCATCTCCTCTAATAATAAGGATGAAATTATGTTGTGGAAACTTAAAATAATTGTATTAATAATTGGGAAACAACTAAACTAATTAGTCTATTAAAGAACACGCCAAGTTTGTATATTAATCTTCATATGAAATATTGATGATCAATACATAATAGATGACTTACCATGGTATTGAATGTGTTTAAATTCTCTCTCACTGAGCCTCCATCCTTCACCCTCATATTATAAGAGTTTTTTTGTAGGGACATAGATTGATACAAGGCCCCTCACGTGTTCCACAAGGTCTTCACTATATCTTCTACTAAAACATTCAATAATACTGAATCTAAGAGACACAATTATATTGTGCTCTTTTCCTTTATATCCCTCTTGATATATCCTTATGCCAACATTTTTGGCATTATGACACATGTGTTGTGCTTGATGGCAACCTATTTGATGAAGTTTTTAATCATGATGCTAACAAGATGATTTTACAAGCTAGTACACATGTGATAGAGAGTTTGGATAAAGATATAGTAGTCCAAAGGTAGAAGAATGATGCATGGGATGTTTTGATAAATACACCTGGGTTATGTAAAGAAAGTTCATGTACATACATAGGTATGAAAAAGGAAATTCACGTACAATTTCTACACCGTGGTATCCTAAATACCATGGATCTTTACCATGGTATTGGCCCACAGTAATGAGCACAACAACAGATATTTGATCTCGTCTAAGAATGCCATTTGAATTACTAAGGCTTTGACCCATGGTATTGGATAAGGCCTAATATATATAAGGAGATGAAAATCAAAGTGTTTGGCATGTAAGTAATGGGCTATTGATCAATAGTTTTAATCTGAAATAAGGTTTCACAAGGAACGTGATGTGGGATCACATCTTGTAGATCTGAAATGACTACATGATTTTCTTATGGGTGGATTTGTGATAAAAATGTTCTAATGTATGTTTATTACTGGGTTTGCCAAGATTTGGGTTTGACTGAAGTTTTTTTGTGCAACAATAATTACAGATATGTACTCTATTTTGTCTCAAAAAAGACACGTACATAATTGGGTCTGCCTCTATATAATTGCGTATTTATTATGCATATAGACATATTTCTATGCAGATATGTTTCATGAAAAGTGTGTACACATCTTTATGTATTTTGTAAGGGTTGCATACATATGCTAGGGTTTCTAAAGTATGTGCAGTTAATGATGTCTGATCAATCTTCTTGTGATTGTTATTGTCTACTAATGAGGTCTTCTTCATAATAATATGTATGTGATAGTTTTGATAAAGTTGAATGGCTTGTGAATGAAATATTTAATTGGTATGAATGATCTGTAAGTAGCTCAGAAATATGTGATGAAGGATATATGTGTCTATGATTGATTTCAAAAGTGTAGTGATTCGATTTGAGGGTTCATAGTTTTGATATTTGTACGTAGCTATGTTTCATTGAAAATGTGTATATACGCAGATATGATTAAGAAAAATAGTGTATATATTTTGACATATTTTTTTATCAAGGTTTGCAGTGGCAACAATTGGTTTTAGTAACAGTGTATGGGTTAATGATTGACAATGCATTCACGTGATCCATTATGGTTTAGATTGATTGGTTGCAATGAGATTTAGTGATTGATTTGTTTTAGTTGATTTAGTGATTTGAAGATGGTAGTGTATCCAGTATGAAAAATTGATGAAATTTGGTCTACATGTTAATCAAGTGGATCAAGTTTGAAACATTTTGAAAAGTGATCCACAAGGAATTGAAGATAAGGGGGTTCTAGCTCCATTCCAATAGGTAATGAAAAATAAGAGAAGTTTGTATCCTTCTACATGCAGGTTGATGCATACTGGTATGAGTCTACGCCAGTACAATATTGTAAAGAATGTTTTTTAAAGAAGACAGAGACAACAACAGCAATGGATTTTTCCCATATTAGGTTTCCACCTAAAAAAACTGGTGTTCATATGTCTTGACTATGTGTGTTGATTTATTTTGTTCTTACTGCACTTGTTTACTATTTAAATAATGACTAATGAAGGCTTGATACATTGGTTCAAGCTAAAATGATGATGAAAAACAATTCTTGGATACATTGGACAATCATAAAATAATGTAAAGCCTTCTAAAACGAGTATAAGAAGTTATCTCAATGTAGTAAAAGGAAGCATTCAACAAAACTCTAGCCATTGGCAAAAGAATAAAGGATCAAACACTTCTCAGGAAAATATCCCTTATTACAATCAAAGGAAAAACTAAACAAGAAGGTACTATACTCCCAAAAACTCCTACATTAATGGTCAATTCTTCACTTGTCCTAAGTTTGGTCATAAGGCAACTAAGTATGTTTCTTACAAAACTATCATGACTAGGGAATCAAGAAAGAAAAATAATAAGGTTGGGGTAAAGAAATACTCTTACAATAATTTCTCACTTTCAAGATGAAACTTAATGTTC
Source organism: Pinus taeda (assembly GCA_000404065.3). Classification (NCBI taxonomy): domain Eukaryota; kingdom Viridiplantae; phylum Streptophyta; class Pinopsida; order Pinales; family Pinaceae; genus Pinus; species Pinus taeda. Next base: position 62,586 of record APFE031407293.1, read on the forward strand.
AATTTGCAAAACCATGGGCATAAAGGATCTGAATCAGGAGAAAATGAAATCAAACCTCAGAATAAACAAGGCAACAACATCTAAGGTACGAAAAAAAAGACCATGGAATTTGAAAACTGTGGTCTAGATTATATGCAAGAGATCAATAAAATTTGTGGTACATTGATAGTGGATGCTCAAAGCCTATGTCAGGTGAAAAAGATAAATTTATGTCCTTTAATGAAATAAAGAAAGAAAAGAATGTAATCACTGGAAATAATTCACCTGTTGCTATCAAAGGAAAAGGAATTGTTTTTCTTAAAGAAAAAGTTAAATTTGGGAATGTTTTTTTTGTTGATGGATTAAAACATAACTTGTTGAGTGTTATTTAGATGTGTAACCAAGGGCATGAGGTTATTTTCATATCAAATAATTGTTTGATTTGGAATATCAATACAAGTAAAATCATAATAAAGGGAATGAGAACTCTAGGTAATGTCTATGTCTTGGAAGGTGGTTTATAACATTGTTACTTGATAAAATCAGAAGAAAGTTAGCTCTATCACAGAATATTGGGACACCTAAGCTTCATTCAACTACATAAGTCAAATAAAATGAGAGTAGTTTGTGACTTCCCTAACATCTGTCTACCAGAAAGTACCATATGCAAATCGTGTCAATTCGGTAAGCAAACTAGGGTGCAGTTTAATTCCAAACAAGGTACTTCAAGTAAGCCACTTGAATGTATTCATGCTGATTTGTGTTCTCCTATGAGAAAGAAGTCTCCTCGAGGGGAACAATACTATATTATCCATTGATGACTTTACTCGCATGTGTTGGATTGGCTAATTAAAACATAAAGATGAAGCATTGATAAATTTAAAGTCTTTAATTCTCTAGTAGAAAATGAGTTAGATTTGAAAATTAAATGTCTTAGAATATCATGGAATCAAGAGGCAGTTTTCTATAGCTAAAACTCAACAAAACAAAGTGGCAGAAAGAATGAACAAAACAATCCAATAAATGACACATGCCATGCTTGATGAGTCTGGAAAATCACATACCTTCTGGGGGGGAGAAGCACATACAATAGTAAATATCCTCAACAAATCTCATGCTTGGGTAAAAAGTGACAAAACTCCTCATGAACAATGGTTTGGTAAACCTCCAACTGTTAAGAACTTTAGAGTTTTTGGAATCAAATGTTACATAAAGAATAATGATGATAATCTTGGAAAGTTTGTAGCTAGAGATGATGAAGGAATTCTCCTTGGATACTCCTCGATAAGGAAATAATATAAATGCTACAATAAAAGACTTCAATAGATTGTTGAATGCATTAATGTTGTGATTGATGAAGCATCCACAAGTGCCAAAAAGGAAGCACTAACAGATGATGAAGATACCCATACAACAAGCCAAAAGAATGTTGGAGAAAGAATCAATGAAGCATTAGAAGAAGGAAGTGACAATACAGAAGCATCAGAAAAGACTCCATCAAGTTATGTTCAGAAAAACCATCCAAAATCTGAAATTCTAGGTGATAAGGAAGTTGGAGTACAAACTAGAAGAACTCTTGTTGGAACTTCTAGTTATCTGGCCTTACTATCCACAATTGGACCACAAAATATAAATCAAACTAGAAAAGATGAATGTTGGGTTAAGCCTATGGATGAAGAACTTGACCAAATAGAAAAGAACCATACATGGGAATTAGTACCAAGGCCTCATGATAAAAACTTTATTGGGACAAAATGGGTATTTAAAAACAAATTAAATGAAAATGGAGAGGTAATTAGAAGCAAAGAAAGACTTGTATGCAAAGGCTATGCACAACAATAAGGAATAGAATTTGAAGAAAAATCTGCACATGTGGCTAGAGTTGAAGCCATAAGAATGTTTCTTTCCTTTTCAAGATTTCATAATTTCAAATTCTAACAAATGGATGTTAAATCTGCATTTCTAAATGGGAACCTAGAAGTGTGGACCTAGAAGGAGTCTATATTGAACAACCTAAAGGGTTTATTCTAGGAAATGATAAAAAACTTATTTGCAAAATTAAGAAGGCATTATATGGGCTAAAAAATTCTCCTCATGCATGGAATTATCATCGTGACAGGTATCTTCATCAACAAGGTTTCACTAAGGGGTTTGTAGATAGCAACCTATATATAAATCTGGATGATGGTAAAATTTTAATTGTTGTTATTTACGTAGATGACATCATATTTGGTAGCTATCATTAGGGAAATTTTAAGGTCTAAAATGGGCCTCCTAAGAAAAATGTAAAACCAAAATAAACTTTATAAGAACCAATAGGATTCAAGATGATGATGTCAACCATGGGGGATGATTCACCATTTTTGGAGTAAAAAAGATTAAAAAATAATAAAATAATAAAACTACTTTTTCAACTCGTATTTTCAACTTATCTCCCTAAGTTTTTACTTAAATTTCGAGTGAGAGTACTCGTTGGATGAAAAATTTAATTCTTCATCCAAAGATTACACATATTGCATACTTTCAATGGACCCTTCTACATGAAAAATGAGAAATACATGAATAAATGTGATTGTAATCATGTTTTTCATTATTTCTCATTTTTCGTGTAGTAGGGTCCATCGAAAGTATGCAACATGGGTACTCCTTGGATGAGGAATCAAATTTTGCATCCAACAAGTGTTGTTGCTTCAAATTTGAGTAAAGCCATAGGGAGATAAGTTGAAAATATGAGTTGAAAAATATTTTTTTCTTTTTTTCCTCTAAAATTTAATGATGTAATCTAATATCATTTATTTATTTCCACTATTATTTTATAATTTCCTTAGGAGCCCCATTTTAGACCTCAAAATTCCCCTAATGGAAGAGTCCATGAGTAGAAAATTTGCTTATGTCATGCAGCAAGAATTTGAAATGCCCCTACTTGGTGAACTAGCATATTTTCTTGGTCTATAAGTACAGCAAGCAAAAGATGGTATCTTCATCTCATAGACAAAGTAACTCAAGTAGAGTTTGAAAAATATGGAATGGAACACTGCAAACCTATACGAACTCCAATGGTAAAATTATGTAATCTCAGTTAACATGATGATTCTCCCCCTATCAACCAACCAAAATACAAATCTATGATCAGAAGCTTACATTGTCTTAAATGCACAAGACCAAATATCATGCATGCAGTTGGAATTGTTGGATGATTTCAACCAAATCCAAAAGAAACTCATCTTCATTCAGTCAAGAGAATATTTAATTATCTATAAGAAACTAAAGACTTTGGTTTATGGTATCCCAAATATGCAGATCTTACTCTTCATGCTTACACATATCCATATTGGGCAGGGAATGTTGATGACCGAAAAACCACTAGTTGAGGAGAATTCTACATGGGACCCTGCTTTTGTTATGAAACCAGCTCAAGAAAAGATAGAAAAGATAGATCAACGCCTTAGAATTCAGCCTCTTCAAGGGGGCAACCTCCTTTACATTACATAAATGAACAATTCTTGGATGATTCAAATGACAAAACCTCCTTTCTATATAGGAGTCTAAGGAGTCACAATATATCTAGCCAACCTAACAATAATAATATAAAGCCACAAAAAACAATAGAGGGATTCTATGGGGCTCAGTAATAACAACATGGGGGCAATAGGGGCACAACAATATTAATAAGGGGTATAACTACAATAGTAATGGGGTAATCACTAGTATTATAGGGACCCAACATGCCCCTCTCCTTCAAAAAAGTGTTGTCCTCAACGCTTGAGTAGTTTTGGATACTCTTGCTTAAAATTCTCATCCTCCCATGTGGAATCTTTAGCATATAAGTTCTTCCACTTGACAAGATACTCTGAAATTGAACGATTTCGTAGCTGTCGAGTTCTTGTTTCTGTGACTACTTTCAGTTCCAATATAATTTTTCCTTCCTCGTCAAGTTTTGGCAATATTGTTTGAACTAGGAGCTTGTTGCCTATAACCTTCTTTAAACATGAAACATGGAAAATTGGGCGCAATCGAGAAGCTGCAGGAAGCTCCAATTTGTATGCCATAGTACCAATCTTTTGCAACACTTGTACGGACCATAATACTTTGGGATAATTATTATTTCTTAGCTTGCTTGAGGACATTTGCTTATATGGTTGTAGTCGTAGGAATCCCAATCACCCTATCAAAACTTCTTCATATCTAAATGTTGATTTTCCTGTTGTTTCATTCTATTCTGTGCCAACACGAGGTTATCCTTTAAGAGTTGGAGGACTTGTTGTTGATGTTCGATGTGATGTTCCACTACCTAAACCTTATAATTTTCTCTTAAATATGATGTGATGGATGGTGGTTGATACCCATAAAGTGCCATAAATGGGGTCATTTTTGTTGTGTCTGTTTATCAGATACAAAGCAACGAAGATATCCTTCCAAACATTTGTCTACTATCTCAGTTTGCCCATCAGATTGAGGATGTTAAGATGGGATATGAGCTAACTAAGTACCAAGACAAGAAAATAACTTTGTCCAAAAATTTCCAGTGAAAATGGGATCATTGTCACTTACAATAATCTTTGGGTTTCCATGTAGCTTTTGAATTGTTTCCATAAATGCAGTAGAAACTGTACTGGCTTTAAATGGATGTGATAA